>OMLB01035129.1:0-12483 GCA_900302555.1 Myripristis jacobus | reverse complement strand
GTGTCTGGTGAGAAAAATCGTAGGGGAGGGGAGGGGGCGAACAGCCCCGATTACAATTATAAGTGGGGGGGCCACAGACTGACTTTGTCCCCTTTTTTGAAGTTTTTTTTTTGTTGTGATTTTTTTGTTGTGTTTTTTTGTTTGTTTTTTTTATGCTGGAGAAGAAACACCATAGAGCCACAAGAGAAAAACAGGCCACGGTAAAACTGGTTATTTCCACGGCAACGATAACAAGAGAAAGCAACATCATATCCACTGGGTGATTCCGAGAAGTTTGGTTAAAAATTCTACTTTTGCTCTCTAGTTGATAAGTTTGTGTTGTTGTTGTTGTCCTTATTCACTATTGTTATCTGTCTTCCTATTGGTGGACATCAAATCTTCCAGCCAATGAACATCATCCCACTTCTTCTTCTGCCTTTTCTCTGTGCTCTGTCTGGAGCTAGTCAGTGGTGAGCAAAACATAGACTTTGCAAGCCTCATAACCAACAGTCTTTACATAGTAATCTCTTTACGGTGCCTGTCCACACAGGATTAGAGGGGGGGGGCCCCGACATACATACAGACATACAGTACATCATCAGCTCCAGCCAATGAGGACTCGGTCTGTCAAAATGGCAATAACTGAAGGTGCAAAGATTGGTCACACTTAGTCCCAACTCCCGCCTCCTTTTTATTTTTCGGGAGCAAATAGTATTCATGCTTGAGTTTGTCTGTCTTTTTTTTTTTCTTACTACAATCACTAAAAACTGTGCAGGCCAATGGCTTGGTCAGACCAGGGTTGACTATCTGTTTGTGTGTGTGTGTGTGTGTGTGTTTCTGTATGTGTATGTGTGTGTATGTGCTGTCTGTCTTGCAGCATCGAGGGGCTGTGGAATATCAGTGGAGGTCATTGGGGTTGTATTTGTGTCCCGACCACTGTGCTGAGGAGTGGAAGGGGAGAAGGAGGTCAAGTCAATGGCATCTGAGGGCTGGCTGGCTGCTGGCAACAGCAAACTGCATCTGCACAATAAGTGACAAAGTGCCTTTGTGTATAATGGTCCTTGGTGGCAGCTCCTGGGGACTGCCAACCAAGAGTAACAGTCTGTTTTGGTAAGGATTTGTGTATGTGTGTGTATGTGTGTGTGTGTATGTGTGTGTTGAATGTGTATGTAGAATCATGTGCATGCTGGAGATTACATATGCACAATGTTTTTTGTGTGTATGTGTTTGTATATGTATTAATGTGTATCTGTGTATGTGTGTGTGCGTGTGTGTGTTAGAGAGACAGAGAATGTGTACCACAGAGTCTGTGTGTCAAACTACGAACTACTGTACAAATGTGCTGAAAGCAGACCTGGGCAAACTATCAGCTGAAAATAATCTGAGATACTTGGTGGGGGCAGGGGGGTCATAAAACAAAAACAAGGAGCACTTGACTCATCATGTCTTGCAAGTGACTCATCCACTTTTGAGGCTTCTTAAATGTCTGATGAGACAAATCAAGCACACCCCGAGTAGTTTGAATATGTGTGGCCGTATTCAAATGTTGTTTTTTTTTGCCCAGGTCTGGTGGGAAATAGTGCCAGTAGATCGGTTCCGCTGGAGCCATCCATAGTCCTGGTTCAACACATATAACAACATGCTGTGGGAATGACACACTCCTTTTTTTCCATTTTCCCATTCTCTCCGCGCTCTCCGGCCTATGATCCTTCACTTCTCGGTTCCTCGGGGCTCCGCCCTTTATCTGCCTGCTGCTCCGCCCCTCCGTCCTCCCGGGCCTGCTGATTGGAAGAGGAGCTGTGGGACAGGGTGGCGCTGACCTCAGTCAGCCCTCCGGGCTCACAGGTTCCTGGTGTGGCTGTCTGCATGATCTTCTGGCGGACTTCACGGATCTTCAGCTGCAGGCACACCTTGGTGGGGAAGGTGTCCGAGTAACGTGCCTGGAAGGCAGCGGTGGACTGGGCTGATGACAGACGACGGGCCAGGAGGAGAAGAGGAGGGACAAAGAAAGAGAGGGTTGGAGGACTGTTACTTCAACTACAGGACATTATATATTACCATTTATCCTATATGGTATTACTCTTCACAGGGGCAATAAAAGAGATTTTTACTGTCCCATAGTTGCAAATGACCATCATGTCATAATTCCAGAGAGATTTCTTTATTTGTTTTCAGGGAAATTTGTTTTGGACATGCTGCCACACCAATACATTGTAGTGTAAAGTGCCTAACATTCAGCTCCCTCCACCCATTCCATCCTTTCCTTTCCAGAGTTCAGGAGATTTACTGATAAAGCGACAGATGAGTGTTTAAGTATCTTTTCTTAGTACGGATTCTTCAACAAAGAAAAATCCCAACCACTCAGGTTGGTAATAAAGTACTGAATCTTTAATCTACCTGATGACAGTTGGTAGTTGGTTGGAGTCTCTAATAATTTTTATTTCTTGAGTTTTTTCACTGATTATTTGGAACAGTCACATTATCCGTTGTCCAACCTCAAACACTCTGCAATTTACAAGGATAGTCTTCAGCAACTTCCTAACTACCTGTCAACTTTCGTTTTTTGTTTTTTTGCTCAAGTCAACTACAGTTTACCCTCTCAGGATGTCTTGTTACGGTCTGTGCCTAATGTACAACCTGAGCTAAGCAAAAAAGCTTTTTGTGCCTGTAGCCCCTGCTGCCTGAAACGAAATTCTGAAATCTATCAAGCTTTAGATGCAAACTGCTGTACATGAGTTTAAATTTCAGGTAATGAGCATTTTAAACTGTGTTGGGTAAGTGAAATTGTTTTAATATGCTGTGCCATTTCTCTTTTTACTGCTATACAGTATTACTGTGTTTTTACCTCTTGTGATTTTGTGTAACTAAATGTGTTTATTCTCTTGGACAGGACTCTCTTGACACAGAAATCTCAATCTCAATACAATGTCTTAGTAAAATAAAGGTTAAATAAATAAAAAAAACATCCTGAGTAAGAAGTAGAGGGCATATATTTCTGCAGGGGTTAATAGGTGTGCTGGTCAATATCAACAATTCTGCGATTGCTCCACTGCTGGAAATGTGCCAGTGACTTGTGTAGGAGGAGATAAGTTCTGTCAAATACTGCAGCAACTCCCACTGGTTACCAATACAATACAGGTCACAGATTACATAATGACCCTGTAAGGTAGTTTTTGTTATAACTCTGACATCAAGTGCAATATACTGTCCAGTATAACAACATATGAACTGCTTAGCAGGTTAAATGGTAGTGCCCACAGGCGCAGTGAGAGAGGGTGGTGTACCTGATGGGAAGAAGCCGTGTTCCTGAAAGAGCTGCATGACGAGAGCCCGGCGCTGATCCAGTGTTCTGCGCAGAGAAGAGTAAGGAACCCGATCGAGCTCTCCCAGCATATCCTCTGCTTCTGAGCCTGTGAGAACAAGCAGGTGTCAAAGCCTTCTCATTCATTTATTTTATGGGGAATTTAGGACAATCTTGAGCTTTTTCTTACCACACTCCCTTTCTTTACAACTGCCTCCCCCCAATTACAGAGGCAAGCACTACTGATATCTTCAATCAGAGCTTAAAGACATTTTTATTTTCGCAGTTAATCAGGTTACTGACAATGGGAATTTAGTTTGGATGTCTTTGTGCACCTGTTTGTTCATATTTGCCAGGTGTGTTTGTGTGAGTGGATTATTACAACACTGGTGACCAAGTTGATGTTGATGCCCTGAGCCAGATCTGGACATTTTACTCAAGCACTTTTATTGAATTTATTCTGTGTATTTACGTCACATACTATTGCGTTATGACATTTAGTTTTTATTTGTCCATTCTTGGCACCCATTGTACACCTGACCACCTTGGCAGGATGGGCCCCTCTTAGTCGCTTCTCCCAAGGCTTCTATTTTTTTTCTGATGAGTTTTTTGTGGGAGTTTTTCTGTGTCCTCTGTTGAGGGCGTGAGGTTGAGGTTGTTGTTTTCATGCATTGTTTTCATAACGTGGGAGTTGTTAAGCCCTTTGAGAGTGTAACTGTGATTGAAGCTCCACAAATAAAACTTGATTTTTGACCTTGCTGTCTTCTCACAAATCAACACAGACAGTACTTCAGTGTTTCTTAAGATAACCATGTGGTGTTGAGCTGTGTATCCTATGTATGTATGTGACTGACGTATACAAGTGGAGGTTTGGGTTCTTTCATCAAATGGGCTGAAAAAGGCTGCCTGACCAAAATGTTTGCTGGCCTTGATCTTACTCCTTTTGCACCTTTGCCACTTTTATGTAAAAATACATCAGTCTTATAAGCTCAAATCACAGAGACACTGTAGATTTCCCATATTTCCCCAGATAAAACTATAGAGTCACCTTATGGTGATTGGTGGGAAATCTTCTCCATGCACAGAGGGAAATGAACCGAAACTTAAGAGTGATATATAAAACTGCTTCTTAAATAACAGCATGCAAATGCTCTGTCCAGACATTACCACTTCCACCACTAAGAAGAAATCTAGGTGGGAGAAGTGTGCAGTTAACGATATCACATTACACGGTTTCTAATTTTATAAGCTTTCAAAATTCAAACAACTTCCTATCGTTGTCATTTAGGTCTGCCAATGTGCACAACTGCCTTGGAACAACAATGAATGCAGATTTTCAGCCTTGCTGGATACTGTATACATTTCCTGACCTTTTTCTATACTCATGTCACCTGAGACATATCCACAAAGACTGCCCTTGGAAAATGAGTAAGGCATGCTGAGTTTCACTCTGCTCAGCTTTCCAGAAAATTTGACCTATATCACGAAACTGTCCAAAATAATCCCATAAAATATCTATAAAATCCTGCAAAGAATATCAGTACAACGACTACTGCTGCAAAGGACCTGTACTAGGGTGGGTGTACCTGTTCTGTCGAAGGTGAAGATGTCTCCTTCACACTTGGCGGCGCTCTTGGGGGTGTTGGGCTCAGAGCTGCAACTGGACAGACGACGAGTCTTCCTCCTCGGGGAGCTGGGGTCCTCTGCTGCCTGCTCCAGCTCTGGTGAGGGAAGAAAGGGCATATGAAGGAAGAAAAGGGTTCATAGTGCAAAGAGAAGGGAGACAGGGAAAATGAAGAAGGGCAGGGTGGTAGAGCAGGGTGATGAGAGATGACAAAAAGGTAATTTGGGGGAGATGACAAGGTAAGAATGGAGTAACCAAAGAAGGTGGGGAAAAGAAGAAGATGGAGGATGTAGAAACAGAAACAGAAAGACCATAACAACAGCAGATAAAAAAGTGAAAGGGTGGGGAAAACAAGGTGCAGTGGAGATGGGGAGAAGGATGATGATTAATTAGAAACAAGATATCCAACTCATTTTCGTCCCACTCCCTCAAGTAGAATGTTACTTATTGTGTTTTACTGTTTGTTTAGCACATAAGATCCTTTCAGATTCCTCTCACCGGTGGAGCTGCGTCTCTTCTTGCGGTAGCTTCCCAGGATGGCTCTTGGTGAGGTGGCCAGACTCTGCAGGGTTGGTGAGGGAAGGACCTCCTCCGGTTTAAACTCTGGAAGCTCAGCAAAGCGCTCTTCGAAGTAGGACCCCGATAGGACCCTGCAGGCAAAGAAAATAGTGTCCATGTCAGTCCACGGATCAGTGATCTAGTAGGTGAGAGCGTCCACCATGTTGTCCAGAGATAACGTCTGGAAAAATTAAAGATCCTGGATGTTTGCCCATATTGCCCTGGGACTGAATCCCACCAGAGCTTTGTCTCGTTGGTCTCTGCTCCTCTGCTACATAACTGTCTTATTATACAGACTTTTAAAAATGTGAGTAGCCCAGCCACTCATCTTAGGTCAACAACAAAAAAAAAGCTTCTACCAGGATATGAGGAAACACTGTCTTATTAATGTGATGTGCTGAGCTAGCAAGAGCTGACAGAATTATTTCCATTACTTTAATAGTAATTATCTGTCAAAGTCAAACATCAGGGAAGGGGCAATGGACTGGGATCGGTCAATGCGTCACTTGCAATTTCTGAGCCTCTGCTGGCCTGTTTTGGACTAAAATTGGGAGAAAGATGGATTTTGATACTGGGGTCTTGAATTTTCTGATATAAATTGGATTGGCCCCCTGCAGCGCCACCACCAGGCCAGTGGGGCGCACACCAAAAAAATACACTTGCACCAGGTGTGGGGTGCATCATCATCACTCTTGACTTGTTTATAATTTTTTGGTGGATGCTTCTATCAAGATTATTCAGGTCAACATGAAACTTCCCATTTATTTGAGCTTCATTTAGACACCTGACTCACTCAAACACCTTGAGCGTGTGGCAAACATACAACCTAAGAATGTATCACCAGAAAATGCTAAATTCATTCACTGATGAATACAGGTGATAGTGACATATGCTCCCCCTGAGCGTTTATCTTCTCCTCTTACTTGTCAACAGAGTCGGGCGTCTTTTTGAGTGGTGGGGGGCGGAACTTAGTCTTCTTGGAGGAAGAGGCGGAGTCTCTATCTGCAGGGGGAGGAGGAAGAGGGGGGTCCAACCCTGACGGTGGGGGAGGAGGTGAACGAGGTCCAGCCTAGGGAGAGCGGAGAGACAGAGAGTGAGAGCAAGAATGAAAGAAAGTTTGTTTGGATTGGCTCCCACTGTGGCCCTGATGTAAATTCCACGATTTTCAAGCACTCAAGTCAGAGCATTCCCATGATCTGAAAAAATGTATTTCTTTCTGGTGTGAGAATGTAGCTTATAGCTCAGAAAATGTAGAGGAGAAACATATAAGAAAGCTACCAAGTAATGCAATGAATGTCTTAAAAAAGTTGGAAAGCACATTCTGATACATTCCCGCACCTATTTGTAAAATTATTTGATGTTCCTGGATTCCCCACAGAAGTTACAACATTTTTGGCTTTCCCTTCCCTGGAATGCACCTCTAAAAATTGCATGGTAAAATGGAAATCTCAGACAGTGTGGCTTGATTTGGCATTATCATCACGATAGTTAAAAAAGCATGGATGAGGGGAGTGAATGAAAGAATGAAGCAGATATCCAGCCTGTCTCACCTCTCTGCTGCTGTCGCTCATGCTGTGGTCCTCTCTCTCTGTCTCTCTGCTTCTCTTCTTTTCACAGGTCTCCTTCTTTATCCCTCTCTCCCACTCCCCGTCCATCTCACTCCATCTTTCTCTGCTGTGTCCATCATTCAGGTTTTCCTCTTTGATGTGATGACCACTATCCTCTTCTTTGTCTGCTGACACATAAATATTATTTCAGTCTGCTTGGTTCATATTGTTTTTTGTCAGGAAATCCAAACAGGTTCAACTTGAAATCTCGTGACAGATAGACAGATACATAGATACATAGATACATGTATGCCTGAATACATACGCACACAAGACTTTTCTAGTGCTAGTGTCTTTATCTTGAGACAGGTAGACTGATCTGCCTTTCTCTGGAAGGCACGTTTGCTCGCTACAGTTGAGGGAATGGTTATGTATTTCATTCTTTTTTTAATTCATCACTTCCTGTCTGCAGAGAAGATTTCCTGCCGATGACCAAATCTGACAGCAGAATTTCAATTTGATAAATATGGCCAAATTCTAATGAGGGCAGTGAGATGCTCTTCTCTGTTGCAGGCCAAATTCAAGTAGACTGAATTTGTAAGAATAAATGACTTCATACAATGTATATGTTTTGCAGTGTAAATTGTCAGATGGGGACCATAAACCACTGAAAGACCCGATAAAATGGTTATCTCTCTTGATTTTATGTATTTTTTGTTATGCATTGCCCTGTGGGGAATAATGTTGAGTGGGATAAGTATAAACCATAATTATAAATCCCTGCTGGTGCAGCTTGAGGTCACCATTAAATATGCAGTGTTTTTCAGCAAGTAAATGTAATGAAAGTTCAGTTGATGGGGATCTGCAATACAACCCCCAAACCGAGCCAGGCCAAACCAAAACCAGCAGAGGACTACCTGTAGTGGCACTGCTCCTGGGGGCGGCTGCTGATGAGTTAGCGCCACTGCTGGGCGTGGCCTGTCCTCCAGCCTCAGCCTGAGCCTCTGGCTGGCTCTCCCTCTTCACCTCCACCTTCTGTTCCACCTCCACCGCCACGCTGGGCTGAGGGGGCGCCACCACTGACCCCTGCACCCCCATCGCCAATGGAGACGAGGGGTTTACGGTGCCCTGCGCTGGCGTTGCCGCTGCAGGTGGCATGGTTGTCACGGAGACCACGCCCGTTGCCAGGGCAACAGTTGCTGCAGGGTAGATGGCAGTTAGCACCTGATGGAAAAGACAACAGAGCAGGCACGTCAGGAAACTCATACAGATGGCTGGGTGGAGAAAGACTCTCACAAAGATAATAAAGTCTGCAGCCTGGATGACGGTGATACAAAACCTTACAATTTTTCTTTTGATCAGTAAATGTGTATTCTGATGAGGTGAGCTAAAATTGGAACTACACTATTAGTTTGTGGAACAGTTAGTAGAAGATTAGTTGAACTAAAATAAAGCTGTGTCTTACTTTCAAAATTAAGACACTTCCTGTTTTGTGCTATAAAACCATCAAGCAGATCTCCAATTAAATCTGTCCCAGAGGCACAAAATGTAAAATGGCATCAAGCGGATTAGAAAAGCCCCCAGTTTTCTTACTGATGAGCTCAAATTTTTTTTTTTTTTTTTACAGTAATTATACTAATGTCTCAAAATACATGGCGTAGGAATGTATTAATGTTAGAATATACGGCTGGGTGATATAGATAAAATCAATCAAAGTCAATCAAGTCTCTCCTCAGTCACCCTAAATGCTTTAAAACAGTCTGAATAAATAAAACAAACGCAAATCCTCAAAGGAGTGAACAGCCCACTCTTCTTAACAAAAAAATGCACCTACTGCTAAAAGAGGCTTCTGACAAAGTTTACATGACAACTTTTTTTGATGAATTAAAGGTGCACTATGTTGTACTGCAAAAAATAATACATTAGTCATTTACAAATGCTACCCATCTGAAGGAGGTGAACCCAACAGAAAATAAAAATTAAGACACTTTGCATTGTTTATTTATTAGGTTTTACACCTGAAACACTACTTAGCTCTTAAACTAAAGACTTTTCATCTTTCACATGTCTTTCCTGATATTACATACAGCAGTTTTCAACACTTTTTGGTCTTTGGTTCACTTTACCTGACGACTGCTGGTTGCCGGGGCCTGTGCAGGGGTCTGCGATTGACAACTGAGGGGCGGGGCTGGAGCCAGCAGTGGTGGTTGACCAGCGGCAACAATTGGCTGGACCAGGGTTTGACCAGCTGGGGCAATGGCCGTGAAGCCCAGGGTTGCCAGGGGTGATGGGAGATAGGCGGGGCCTGGAGGGGGTGGCGCCTGTTGTGCTGTTGCTGTGGTAACCCCTGGGCTAGACTGGACATAGGTGATCCTGAAGGAGAGAAGAGTTTTGAGCATCAAAGTAGAAACAGGCCAAATATTACAGATTAGACTGTAGGCATTCATTACACATGGAGAAATCTTAAAACTGTGAAAATAAATGTGCTGAAAAATAAAATGTTTACGCAGCTGTTCAATGTAATGAACAGCAATTATGCATTTTCTGTTACCTCTGACTATTTTAAAGTTTTTGTGCACATGCCTCCACTGAATACAGTTTCAACAAAATGTGTTCAAAGATGTGTCAGTAACATATTGATTTTCAGCCTGTGTGAACGTGCTTTTTTTGCATATCAAGTAAAATTGATCTTATGGGCAGGTGAAAATGGAAATCTGACAGCATCTTGTGATCTCACTGAACTAAATTTTACCACCCAGGCAGCTTCTTTGACCGGCTAAAGCAAGAGGTGAGGAGAGCGAGCTGAGTATGCTATACATGTTTCTGCATCCAGGGCCACCGGGCTGCGTTACTGACCTGGTGGGAGGAGAGGTCAGCAGAACAGTCTGTGGTGGAGTAGCAACCGGAGCCATCACTGTTGCCATGGAAACAGGAAAGGGGCTCCCAGGATGCACTGCTGCGGCTGCAGCACCAGGGTGGACATTGGTCTGGACAACAGGCATGGGGGCAATCTGGATGATCTGCGGGGGGCAAACACACACACATAGGTGACTTTCAAAGTCTCAAAATGCCCAGATACTCTCACACTGTTACACTCTACAGTGCTTTCAAGCAGTCTTTATTTTGTGACCAAGTGTCATACTTTATGGTGTATACACTTTCCCTGAAATGGCCTCATCTACTTCAGGTTGCCATTTCTTACATTTCCCACAATTCCATTCAACATCTCAGGCGAGCGGGCCTGCATATGTCTCAGCATTTCAGCTGCGGGTTAAACATGTGAGTGGAGAGAATAAAAGTCACAGTAAGACCAAGATAGTAAGAGTTTTTGTAATTGAGAAAATTTGAGAGCCACCTCCTTTATCCAAATTTGTCCTGTGGCTTCATTGCCTCATGACATACTGAGGTTACTTCCAGTGATCAAAGTGGATTAGTGTACAAAATTATAATTGATACACCTTTTTCTGCTATAAAACTCCACTGTTTGATGGCAAAAAGCTGAGCTGGAAATTTGACTGGTCCCATCTGAATGAATGGCTATTTGTTCTGAACCATGGGAGTGAAGTGTAGTTGTCAGAAATGTGTTATCCCCTTCTAGTTTTAATATTGTTGTTGTTGTTATAAACCAGGGGTGGCCAACCAGTCCAGCATGAAGAGCCCAAAAAAAAAAAACATACCATTGCGACGAGCCACACAAAAGATGCATGTCATTCCAACAGCAACAGTGACTTACTGACCTAATCACATAGTTTAAAAGTTTTCACAGGTTTTTCACTCAAATTACCCAGGTAAAGTAGTCCATGGGCAACTTTTCAAGGAACTATAAAAGGTTCCTTCAGTCCAAAGTTGTCTGTGTTTCCACCACAATCTAAACACCTGCAAAGATTAGGCAAAGAAGTGTGCTGACATATGAAACAGCAGTAGCTGTTTTACCCATCATTTTGTACAGACGTGAAGCATCGAGTTAGTTAATCTTTTTTAACCCCCTTTTTAACAGATTACTGTCACTTTTTGCAGTGTTTTCTGCTTTATCCTGCCTACAGGACAAAAGCAGTCTCCTCCGGCTGTGTGTGAGAGAGGGAGAGAAAGAGAAGAAATGCAGAGGAGGAAATGAAACTAAGAGCGACTGTCTCCGCAGTAAATCATCTGTCTCTTTCTCTTGTCTTTATTGAAATGAGTCGGGAAGCCAACAGGAGCACAACTAATGTCTTCTGTTGTCCTTTGGTTATTGGGATAAGAAGTTACTGAAGTAGGTATGTACCAACCGTGAGGTGCGTGTTACATGACTGCATAACCATGGTGGTTGAATGACAGCTGTAATAACCAAAAGGAAACTGATTAACTAATTAATGAAAGATAGAATGAGATTCTGAACTTCATCTCCAATACAACCACCCTGAGCTGCACCTGAGAAGAGCTGCAGCTTCTGTAATGCAGACTGTTAGCAAGTTGTGTGGCCTTCATTTAACATTTACGCTGTTGACATGTGTTATTGTGTGGATATAACTACCTTGTTTCCTGTCGGGGGGCCGTTCTGCACAGGAAGAGGCGGAGCCACAAGGGAAATGGAAGGATGAGGAGGAGTAGACCCCGTTCTCACTGTTGCCATGGGAACCAACATCTTGCTCTGCAAGACTGGAGACTGGGCTTGGACTGATGAGTGAGAAGGAGAGAGAGACAGGAAGAGAGAGAGAGAAAGAGAGAAATTGAGAGAGAGAGAGAAAGAGGGATAAATCACTTGGAGTGAGGAGTCGATGAATTGAGCCAAAAAGAGGGGAGGTGAAGACAGCAGAGGAGCGAAGGTAGGTGGAGACAGACAGAGAGCGAGAGGAAAGCTCAGCTACTGATATAGGTGGAATTCCTTGCTGATAACAAGTAGGAACAATGTTCTCTTGCTTCTGACTCTGTTATGAATAGAAAGTGATTAAGGCATGGGTGGGCGGCGGGCGCCTATACTCATGTCAACAGTGTCCCTCCTGTCAATCATTTAGCTCCCCTTTACGTAAGCTAATCAAATCTATTTTAGTGTTTCCCCTGGCTTTCAGGAATTATTAACAAGGAGTAAGTAAAAGGAAGTATGGTAAAAGAATGCATGACATTTTGGAGGGATTAGATAAGTCATTTTTTCAGTTGGGCGGTCCACTAAAAACACAAAGTTGACCTGTCTGAGTTTAACAGGCAGCAAAACTCTGATTTTGTCTTTTTTTCTCAGCCAATCCTTGCTCTCTGTCTCACCTCTGGTTCCAGGGCTGACTGACGCATATATGACTCCCGCCCCTGAGTGCACGCCATTGGCCATGGAGGCAGTGGTGGGCGGGGCGGAGGGGAGTGAGAGGATGCCGGCTGGCTGGTGGGTGAGCTGAGGGGAGGAGGGGCTGTCGGTGGGCAGGAGGTACTGGACCTGCGCTAGTGGCTTGGAGCCAGCAGGAGGGGTGAGAGAGGCGGCAGCGGTGGGGAGGAGCTGGGGCTGGAGC
>OMLB01035124.1:0-13678 GCA_900302555.1 Myripristis jacobus | reverse complement strand
GGGTGGGGGGTGGGATTACTATAATATATGAAAATAATAGCAAAGAGGCACCCAAGAGACTGTCGAACACCAGCTCCAGAGAAGCGGGAAATGGTGCCTAGAAATATGCAACAATACATCTGTGACATCACATCGCATTTTTCTGTCTCCGCATTACACAAATGTACAGTTCTCAGAGACCAAAATGCAACATAATAGTAAATGTAACCACCAGAAATTATGTCTTTATAGTAGCCTATTTTCACAATCCAAAATCCATTTCATTCTACTTCCCTATATATTTTTTTGTAGACATATTTAAGTACTCAGCAGGGCATTATCCACCACAGCAGAAAGCTTGGATACAGCCATATTATTCACATAAAAAAAAAAAAAAATCTGAACATGTATAGCTAACATGTATTTTAAATTATAACTGACATACTGTAGAGCAATGCCAATTAGTGGGATTTACTGTTATGAATAATAAACTAGGCTAATAACAGCACAATTATGAATGTGTAATTGCATTAAGGGGACATGGGGACTGGTTTCAACCTGGTAATGATGACATGCAATTAGAGCTCAACTGTTATCTCCAGGATCATATCATCAATAATTCATCAGCACGACACATTTTGTGTTGCCCAAAGATGACATTCAACGACTAATAACTAGCTGCTGTATGTCTCTATCCCAGACCAAACGCTGACGGTTGATACCACATAATTGGACAGCACTGTTCCCTCAGTTTTGAGATGCTTTGAGAGAGTTGCAAGACAAAGTGTAAAAAAATAAATAAATAAAAGAAAGAAAATTCAGGCCAGATAGTCTCCGAATTTAATTAGGCTGAATATCAGTTGCAAGGCAGTCGTTAATGCTTATTGAGACATCTTTATGACAGTTATGGAGTAGAAAAGGCAGCGGCAGAGTCGTGAACTGGACACTTTTGTCTTAAGAAAATAGCTCTCAAAAAATGAAAAAAAGTCACATAAGTACTGTATAGTTCCTCCTTCAAATAGACCTGGCATAATCTTATACTTCCCAAATAATGGGACCTGTAGACGTAAAAAACTCAACTTGAGCGATGCAGGAAAAAAGGCAAGGGGAAACTCATGAAATTGCCACACACAGTTTTCTCACCACTGGTGACCACACACCACTGGATACTCTCTTAGGCTCTCTTTTAAGAGATTTGTTTATCAGCTTTTCCATCACCTTACTCCCAGGGCCATGTTATGTAAGTGCAGCTTCGAAAACCAACCACAGCTGATGAGTCAAGTTTTGTCACATGGGGGGTAAAATGTTTCTTTGCTAAGCACCAAGGTACAAAAAAACAAAGAAACAATCAAACAGCCAACGCATGAGAAGTGCGAGACGTTGTCAGTGCAGCCTACACAGAGGGAGATGAAAACAACTTTCCTAAAGTTTAATTAAAGAACAGGAACATTGTCATCAAGAGTCAACCGCCAGTCTCAACATCTGGGCTCTGTTGAAAGCGCCACAGCGTGCCTGCTGCTACGAGCGTTGGCAGATATTCTCAGTGGTCGGCCTCGCTGGTAAGAGAGAGGTGACGCAAACAAAAGAAAAACACAGTTCCAGGACCTCAGCATGGGAGATATATATATATGGCAATAAGACAGAAAGATAGCAAAGAATGAGGGAAGGGAGATGGAGTGAGAAGTACAGAATGCTGAGTGCAGGGAGCAGCCCGGGACAGAAAAGCAGGGCCTGTGTTATTCACCACAAGTGACTTTGGAGTGCGTTGTACTTTTAAACTTTAATGAAAACAGCCCTTAAGTCATGATGTAACGAGATCAAGAGCAGAAAAATAATAGAGAAATCCCAGAGAGGGAGTGAGCGAGAGGAAGAACAAGAAAGGGGCGAGGGAAATGCTGTGTCATTATTGTTGACTCAGCACTCATCCAGTAAACACACCAGAGTCATACAGTGTTCACACCAGCATTTGCACATAACCCAGCCATAACTCACTGTCAAGCTACCGGGTGATTTACTATTACCACTGCCTGTAAACTGATCACAGAAAAAGCATTTGTCAATCAGTGATCTGCTAGCTGCACAAAAGCTACTTCTGGCTGGAACAGCAGAACCTGGAACAGCACGAAAGAGTGTAAGGCTCAGACACCGGCGCACAGATGTGCCCAACTCGTGATTGATTATAGGGAAAGTTAAGATGAGGACGAGGATGGTTGATTGAGAAAACAGTTGGTCCCCCTTCATCACTTCTGTTTGCCCATTTGCTTACCAGGCACCTTCAAGCAGGGAGAGCCATAAAGTAAATATATTTGTGAATGATCTATGTTGCCTATTCTCCCTCAGTGTAGCTCATATGGAAGGTTAAATACACTATTCCAAGGGTAACAGGGTGCACCAATGCAAAGCAGTTACAATGAGCTGGCTGCTGCACCTTTTAGGAACCGTCGCATAAAAATGGCTGATATTTTTAACACGAAGGAGTCAGGGTAATAATCTGTGACATTTTCATATAAATAAATGTCAGTTTTGCTATTCTGTACCCGATTGAAATTACACGGTAGCAGTTCTACCTATACCCAGTGTAGGAAAGCTACTTCATCTGTTGTTCTAAACACCTAGGAGGGGGTAGCTGTTGACTGGGAGAAATCTTTCTGTGCACAAGAGCTGATGCCAGTTGATCCACACCATTAGAGTGCCGGCGTGCACCTGCGGTGGCCCAGATAGGCAAAGTTTGCTCTTAAATGATTGAGAATTATCCTTTTGCACCCGAGCAGTGTGTGCAGGAGCGCAAAAGGAATGTGCAGTGTTTACCACAGTGTGACAGTTTACTTATAGTGGTGTTTGTTGGCAAGGAGAGGGGACATTGACTTCTTACTTCTAACGTGTCACAGTGGAATCCAGTGGTGAGCAGGAGCAATAGTCTTTGGCCTGCATTCATGTCAACTTTCTACCTGAGTGCTGTTCAGTTTTACACATCTCTGACTGAAAAAGTGTCATGTTACTGTTTGCAAGCGCCAGTACAAACACATGCAAATCTAGAGAAGATTGAGGAATTTTAGGTTTATCTTCCATTTTGAAGACAGGAGGCTTTGTCAGATTGGGTGCTACTGGTCCACTGGTTTGTGCATCATGATAATCAGCCAGCTCAGCTCCGAATGGAAAGGAGAAAAGCATTTTGCAGTTGCTGATGTACAAATATGCTCCTTACGTGAATGCTGAGGTAGTGTCACTTCGAGGACACTAACATTCAATACTGGAGAAGAAAGCTAACAAATGCCATCTGTTGTCAAGCAGTTATTTCCATACTGGACCAGTGTGGAGCCCCAGTCTGACTTGGATTAATTGTGTTTGGCATTAACTTGATGTAATAAAATTAACATATTTTTTATAATGACATTCACTTAGTTGTAGTGACATACAGCGGATAAATTTTATGTGGTTGTATCAATTCAAAGCCTTTCTAACGTGGGTGTGCAAGAACTTGTAATGATGAGATATCAAACCTGATTGCAGAGAAAACACTGAAGCTGTGCTTCTTTACACTGACTCAGCAAAAATAACGACTGATCTAAAGTGAACAGACTGCACACTCGTGACTGAGAAAACAACAAAGAATAGGTTACAGCTACTAAGACAGCTCACTCTCTCCACACAGGCCCTTATTGTTTTTCTTTTTCCTTTATTTTTATTGTGCCTTTGTGGCCTGATATTTTGGCAAGATATTTTACGAATTACATTTTCTGATGATCAGTTTGTTGCTTATCTGCAGTCTTAGAGTTCACATGCTGCAAATTACATTTATGAAATGTTCCTCTCACTCAAATGAAATGTCCGCTCTGCTCACATACCGTACTATACAACAAGAGGCCATTACTCACAGTACAGTACAAACAGCAACATGACGTGAAGGCACCTTGCAGCCCAGTCCAAATGCAAAGTGCATCACAAGAAATATGCCACATTGCACTACCTCAGCTTATTCACATACCCTTAAAAAAATCCAAGTAATGCCACTGACATCCACTCTGCAACATGCGTCTTGGTAGCCTTAGCTAGATTTATGAGCAAAAGTATCAAAACCAACTCAACAGACAGACTACATCTGATGATATTCACCTTTACTCTTGCAGTTCACATGGCAGCAGCAGATATTCACTGCTGGTGTAACTTTTGTAACGCCTCTGTTTCAAAGAGTGAAGTAACTACTGCTCCTCCTCTAGATCTACGTGATGCACAGCTCTCGGGCGCAGGGTTAGGGATTGATTTAGATCAATATCTGTGCGCTGACCTTTTTTTTTTTTTTTAAATGTTATGGCAGCTGTGCAATACTGATGAGCCCAATTATGGGAAATACTGCATGTGCTCTAAATTTATGGAACCAGCAACAGAGTGGTTTATCTGGAGTAACTGGAAGAGGAACTGGGTAGATATCATCATAATATAACATTTTGATATCCAGCGTGTGCAGTGACAGCCGTGTGCAGCCATCATGGCTCAATCAACACACTGTGCCACCCACAGAAACTCAGATTCCATCAATCGAAAATTTAAGGTAAAAAACACAAGTGAATCACACACAGTACTGTATGCTGTATGCTAATTGTATGCTGATGTGATTCTTCTTCTTCTTCTTTTTTTTTTTTTTTGGTCTGGTGGCTTTTGCTATTGTCTATTAGCAACAGTTTACATAGGGTAACATTATTCTTATGTTGGGCCAGTGGCGACATTGAGCTGCAGCTAATTAGATCTACTCCTAAGTATGAACTATGGTCTAGTGGTATGTTGTTGTAACCATTGCTGTCTTTTGTTAATAATCATTTGTCATAACATTACTACCAGTGGAGAATTGTGGCAACGGTAATAGATTAATAGAAATAATATGATTTTATAACTGAGGTGTTATCACTTTATTTTATAAAACATGTTTGATATGTATAGTGCAGAATATATTACCATCTTTGTAAGTACGGTTGCACCGACTTAACGCTCATGCTTGTTTGAGGTTGAGGGAACTACCGTCAGTCTAGTGACTTCAAAGCGCTGTCATCACTGTGATTGCCTGTGAAACACCACAGCGATGACCACTTATCACCAAAGGTGCTGTAAGGATAAATGAAAAACGAGAATCTTTTTGAGCATCCATTTAAAATACAGAAATGATTATCACAGATAATGATTATCACTCTGAATAAATGACAGCACAAATTCATAATATTACCTGGCTGATAGATGTACAGTATACAGCATCTTCTCTGTTACGCTACAAGAAATACTTTAGGTACCCCAACTCCTGGTGCACCTGCAAGAACGATGTTAAGCTGTAACTCGACTAACTTTACTGCTCAGAAAGATGTGATACACTATCTGCGAAGGAATTAATGATCAGACTGGGTCTTTGCCAAAGACAACCTTGCTGTGGAACATGATTGTTAATTAGGTCTAAATGTGCTTAAGGGCTAACAAACTGCATAAGCACCAACTCTCTAACATCCAGCTGAGGATACATCGCTACTACAGTCTGATTTTTACTTCCTTGAGTAACTTTACAGGCCCAAACCGTCAACTAAGTACCTCCAAATACTCTGCCCTTTAGCACAAAAAGCAGTTAATGCATGCCTCAGCTTAGCCATCTTTCATAAAATGTTAATATTCTGTTTTGCAGCCAGTGGGGAATTCATTTGTCTGTTTAATTTCGCAGGTGCCCTTAACGCACTGATCAACAACAGGCGGCTGGTCGTGAACAGGCGGCACCATCTGTGTGCTAGGAGTGCCAATCGCCCTAGAGTCTTCGCTCTTTGCCACCACTAAGACTCCATTAAGAAGCCTGGGTCCATGCATCTTTGGCCATCATTTATTTGGCAAAGGCAATTATAAAGCTCCCCCACCCAAAGACAGCATGTGTGGTAGAAGCCGCGTCTCCTCTCTTAATCACTGGTAGTAATTAGTTCCTGCAAGCGGTATCATTAGGTATCAGCGCTGGCGCAGTTGTCACAGCCAGCGCGTGTCGGAGATGACAAAAGGAGAGGGAAGAAAAAAAAACAGAATCATCGCTGTAACGGGGGATCTGGGCGAGTTAGGTTCCTGTCCAAAAACGTTACAAGGTTGTCCCACGAGGGGCATAATCCATCAAAGTGATTTTTCTTCTCTCTCTCTCTCTCTCTCTCTCTCTCTCTCTCTCTCTCTCACCCCCTCCTGTTCCACCCCCCTGTCTCCTTTGCAACGTAATCATTTTCCTCTCACAGGGTGTGACATTCATAAAGGATGCTGGTGCAGGTGCCGCGTCTTGCCAAAGTTTGGGATGAGTTTTAGAGGTGTGCTTACACTATGGGATTGCCTGAGGTGAGTTACAGGGCTCTCCAGCAGACTTGCCCTTCCTCTTACCCTTCTTGCCCAGTTTCTGTTACCCTGCCCCTTCCCCTTCTTCCCACCCTTTCATGCTGTCCACCATTGATCAGCTATCTGAAAATACTGACGGTAACACTTTAACAGATAAAAGCCCTTCACTGTACTGCTTTTAGAAGGCCATGCTTACCTTACCCCCTACATTTAGCTTTAATGTATTGTGTCCTTTGATCAAATATCAACCTGATGAATAAAGTCAAGGAAGCCAGGGGTGATAACTCCAAGAATATGAACTCGTGGCAGCGTTGTGCTTAAGATCTCGGTCAAGGGTCAAAAGTATCAGATCCAGACATAATGACAAAGCAGTATTGGACGGTTTGACTGTAAGAGTGACAAGCCTAATCAGTCAATCCTGCTCAGTGTGAGGCAGGGTCATTTTGTCCTCACTAACTCAAAGGCCAGTGTAACCCATCTGACTGCCATCACATCCGCAGGACTCAGGACCCCGGGAGTCACCGTCAATGACATTTCACTAAGCGGTATGAAATAACCTATCTGCATTTACAAGCCACTTCAGAGTTACAATAAGAGCAGTCAACCTTATTCCAGTCATTTTCTGACAACAGGGAAATAATACCGTGACTGAATGGAGCTATGTGCTTGGGTGACTGACAGACATTTTGGTCCTTTCTTGGTTTGGATGTTTGCTTCTCTGCAGAGTTACAGTTCTATTATATTTGGTGGCAAGGAGCACAGTTATTCCGCTTCTCAAACACCTTTCAGCAAAACAGACTTTATTCACAGTTGCTAGGGAGCCTTTTGAGGAAAGGTTGTTAGCTTATCATATCACACACATCTTCACTAATACCTATGCTAACAAGCAGTCTAAACACTCAAACCTCGTTTTCACACAAACCTTGTGACTCAATCTGGCGGCAAAGCTTTTTTTTTCTTTTTTTTCCCCCTCTCCCTATGCAGATTCTCATTTCAATAATGTTGCAGTGAATTCTTATTCTGTTGATGTGCAAGTGCGGTGTATGTCATAGCACTTTGTCAAATATGTAGACAGAGTAAAAACACACACGTACTGAAAATAAGGGACGGGAACGGGGGGGAAACAAACATCATCTGACAAGTTTGTGGCACATTTGGTTCAGACAGTGCGATTCCCTCTGGATCTACGACAGTGGCAGAGAGTAGAGGAGGTGTACGAGAGAGGGGGTGAGGTAGAATCAGAGAGAGAGAGAGAGAGAGAGAGAGAGTGAACTCTGTCAGAATGATTGTTCCTCCATGTGGAAAGGTGACAAAAGAGAAGTGTGAAAGGCCTCGCCAAAGGGGGGAAGGGTATGAGAGAAAGAAAGAGAGAGAGAGAGGAAGAATAAGGTTAAAAGACAGCAGGCTGCAAGAGAGAGGAACATAAAGACTTTAGATGGTTAACAGTCAGCTGATACAAATGTGGCTGTGTAAATAACGTTAGAGCACTTTCAGGAAGATGTGGCACCACTCTCTTACATAAATATAAGTGGAAAAATAAATGCAGTGCACAGACATACAGTAGCACAAACAATCCTCCAGGGAAGGTTTTCACAAACGTACCACACGCACACATGCACACAACCTCTGTCTGTCTGTCTGTCTCTCTCTCTCTTTCTCCCTCTCTCTCTCTCTCTCTTGCACACACACACACACACACACACACACACATATGTTAAGTTCGCTGGTCTGAGCTGATTCTCCCAGCAGTGGCATATCAGGGCATAATGAAGGCTCATTGAATACAGTCTGGCAGCGTGGACAAACACTCATTCTTTCTCTGTGCTCTTCTCTCTCCTCATGCACACACACACACACAGACACAGACACGCACACACACACACACACATACACACATGCACACGTACACACATGTGAAAACACTCACCCAGCAGAGGCGAGGCGGGTGGCAGAGCTCCTGCCAGGTTATATGGAGGGACAGAGTGTTGTGAGTTACTGCACAGTGCAGCCACTCTCCACAGCAGCACCATACAGAGTCCATAAAGCATGATGGATGGCCTATCATCATTTACCTCTTTGGTGACTTCTCAATGCTGTCACACCCCACCAAGCACATGCAAGAGAGGTGAAACGCACCAAAACAGACAGGGAACCAAAGGCACAATGGGAAAAAAAGGCAATGCGGACAAAATGTTGCTAAAAGTAGAGAAGAATGGGGAGCGTGACAGAGCACGAGAGAGAGAGAGAGAGAGAGAGAGAGATGGATCTTTGATGTTTGCTAGAATAACGGCACACTTGCCCACACAGGCGTGCATGCGCATACAAACAACCACACGCACATGCACGCACACACTCACTCTCTCTCCCCGTCTCTCTCTCTCTCTCTCTCTCTCACACACACACACACACACACACGCGCGCACCGACTATCACAAAAGAACTGAACCGTCCCCTGTCCCCTCTCCCCGCCTTTAGTGACAGCACCCCACACACGTAGAGGCTGTATTTAGAGCATGCAGAATCTACTGTCTCCTCCAGTCTTCTCTCCTCTACTCTTGTCCATGCCACAGCAAAGGGAGTGAGAAGAAGCAAGAGAGAGAGAGAAAGAGAGAGAGAGAGAGAAGAGAAGAATGAAGGCTAGGTACAGGAAGATGACACAGCGATAGTTTGTATGTCAGAGAGGGTGAGACAGGAAGAATGTGAGCGAGAAAGGAACAAGAGAAGAAGCTGGAGAGTACGTGTCTGGGGAGTCCGTCACTTGAACAGTAAATAACTGCCATGAGAATGAGTGCAGCCAGGGACAGAGGATGCACATGGGCACCCTAAAAGAATTGATTCCACTATGGAAAATAAAGCACTTAATGTCTATTACAATGAGGTTGAATATGAAAAACTATGATGCTATCTTAATGCGGGCAGTGGGTGCACTTAATTGACTAATGTCTGTTAGTATGATATATTAAATTGAGGCTGGTGTTTTGATCTTTGGGGGAAATAAATTCCCTACAGTGTTGTTGCTGAACAGAAAACAAATTAAAACAAAATGTTTCCACCAGCCTTCCTGCATTCACACAAACAGAGCAAGAGAAAGAGTGTGAGAGAGAGAGATCGAGCGAGTGTGAGAGAGAGAGACTGCATCCCTGGACAGTGCCTATTGATCGCCACCCGGCACACATCACCACAACTTTCATAAATTGCTATTGAGAAGTGACCTGTAATGCAATTACTGGCCAATCTGGGGCCTCGGCCGCCATCAATTATTAAAAGCTGCCTGAGTCGTGGCCTGCTATCCCGCCTCGGCTGGTACGTTGTGTCATTATCACATCTGCTGGCCACCAGCTCGCCAGCTGCTACAGTGAAGTCTGGAATAAGATTTCCGAATGCCGCTTCTCATTCTGTAGAACATATTACGCGATATGGCCAAACTAAGAAATTGAAATTGCAGTATTACATATTCCAACAGCATACGGCCTACAGTGAAGGTGAGATGATGAAGGTCACGGAATGAAATGGGGTTTGGTTTTTCTTGCCACATTGCCATTGAGCATGAGAATGTTTTTTAAGCACGATACAGAACACTGAAACCCCCCTGTGGAAACTGCAGGGTTATTTTTTGCTTTGTAAGAATGTTTGGAAGTGGAAAGATGGCTTACCATTGGGTCCTTGTTTTAAAAATGTTGAGCCAACAAACAAATCAATGCTTACTGTTTCCACCCCTAACCTGCTTGTCCTCACTGAGTTGCTGTCTTCCAATCATTCTCTGCATGTTTTCAAGTTGGATCCTCTGTAATCTGCTACACATTTCTTGAAGATATTTTGCCATCAGGGTTATGATAAAAGAAGACACAGCAATGCAAGCATTGCATAATAATTGGCCTTTGCTTGGAACTGACACTACCATTTTTCTTTTAGTTGTTCTCATTATAAAAACTCTTGTTTACACTAGGGTCATGATTTTTTTATTGTGAAATAATTTGTGTTTTAATCTGGTTTACCACCAAAAGTACCACTTAAAATGCTTGACTGTCTTCACCAAAGGCATGACATTACATCTTGAGTGCAACTTTTCCCTAATTATTATTTTCCACACCCCAACTTCTACATCAGTTTTGAAACACTTGAATAGTTTTATTCCAAATGTCTTTAAGTCGGTTTAGGAAAAACAAATGATAGCTGACTTTCATTTCTTATGTACATATATCAAAGGAACAGGTAATTACATCATTATTGTGTGTTAAAAATATGCATAAAAATAAAAAAGAGGCTTACAATACCCAGTAATCTCGATAATATGCTGTAATGTGTTTTAATTTCATGCCAGCAGTCAGATTGCCAGAGTGTCAACTTTTTTCCAGATGGCTGATACCTCATTTTAAAAAGAAACTCTTCACTCGTAACACTGGAAACTTCAGACTAATTGAAAAAACATAATCAGAGTAAGGAGAGATGAGAATGAGAAAAACAAAGTATTGCTGGCATCAAGCCCTGTGGCAAACACTGCAAGGGACCCAGAAAGCCTGAGGAAAAAAACAAAAAAAACAAAAAAACAAAATCACTGAATTTTGCTGTGGTGTTTTGAAGCCTCGGCTCTGTGCTGCATTGACAGCCGAGACAGAGAGGTGACGGGGAGGAGGGAGTTCGGCCTCTTCAAAGTCGGGCCACACCAATCCGTTGTAGAAAAAAGAGTTCAATCAGATTCTAAATAATCAAAAAGAACATCGGTTATTTGATAAACTATAGAGGCCATGCTTTTTGTTACATTGTATTATTGTCATTTATCTGTTCTACTACTTTTTAATGTAAATTAGCTGACATGACAACACTGAAAACATCACACAGCTATGTATCACCACAATGGGGCTAAATACCATGAAAAAGCAAGGGGAGATCGTGGGAGATGCCATTGCTGTACTGAGAAAAAAACCTGAACTTACAGGGTATTTTAAAGAGGCTGGGGCGAAGCTCGATACAGCAGCAGCAGGAGGTAAAACTATGACAATGCCAGAATGACTACCACCAGCAGCGTAGGGAGCTAGTTAAATCAAGGAACGATGCACTCAGGGATAAAGCCAGGCTCACACTGGTTAGCCTGCTAGTAAAGATTTCTCGAAGGCATAGCTTCACCCTCAGCAGTTTGTGCGTCTGTCCTCACCCCTGGTCCAGTTACAGCCTGTGCTGCGTTTGTAACAGAAAGGAGGTACAGGACTTTTCTTATATGAAAGGATCACTATCCTGCCAGAACTGGACGGTTGAGTTTGCAGCGTCGAAACAACAATATGAGCATCAAAGAGAGGCTTTTGTTCAAAAAGTCTGTTTACCCCAAACCCAATCAACTGTGAATTTGTGTCCAGAGACTCGGTGCTCTAGTCTTCAAATGGAAGCTTTTTTTTCCTCGTCGTCGTTGTGAGTGCACAAAAGAGTCCAAAAGTGCCTGTTGTGGCTTTAATGATTGTAAATGCGCAGTGGAGCAGGTTGTTGAGGATGAAGACTCATTGGTGCACCGCAAGGCTATGCTTTTGTGAATCAATAGAAACTCAAGGAAATGACAAGTTGATTTCAGGCTGTGACAATAGCTTGAGACTGAGTGCCAGCATTGGACTCAGGTGCTAAAAAGAGCTGTACCACTTGTGAAATTTCTGAAGTGAGGACATGCTTTTAGAGGGGATACAAAAACATTTGGATCACCCAATAATGGCACTCACCCGAGGTGTTTTGAATTGCCTGGACAGTTCAATCAATTCTTTTTTCCGTCCCATATTTTAGAAGTGCTGGTTAAGGACACCATCATATTTATCAGCCATAGTTTATAACGGATTTAACTCAATTAACTGGGAATTAAGTGTTATTGGGAAAAAATATATAGAGCATTAATATGCCGCACTATTTAGGACACATCATAAAAAGACCAGCTCAAGTTTGTTGCTTGTCCCCACAGGGAGTGATAGAGGATGATTTTGTAAACATAGAGTAGTTATGACTAGCTGCACTGAGGTGTGTGTAATGTCATACTTTTTTTCTAAATGAAATGAGAGGAACTTCCAGAACTGTCGTGCGTAGTGCTGTGGCAATGCCTGCACTTTGATCAGGCATAGTTTTATAAAGGTGTGTAATTTCACATATGTGTCAACAATCGATTGGCCCAGTGGGTGCCATGTGGCACTTAAACTCTGAAATTAGTTGGATTACTGGACTAAAGTGAACTGCTGCCTCGAGATAGATGGGATTTTCTCATTTGTACAATCTGCTCAAGTTCCACTTGGCAATGGGAGGTTGTAACATAAGGCCTAGAGCCCAAAGATTAGAGAATAGGATCTGACTCCAAAAGAGTCGATTCACGATTCCACCACGCCAACTCTGAGAATCGATTCTAAGAAGAAATTGGAATTGACTCCAGCTGCATTCTTGACTAAATCAAAATCAAAATCAAATATGGAATTGGCCCTTCCTGCCAAAGATAATTTGCATGTTCAGATTTAACATAATTTACACAAGTCACAATTATAGCAACATTCAAGCTTAGCATTTTAACCAAAAACATACAATGCAACAGAATGTTGTCCTTCTGTAGACAACTGGAAGCAAAGTAATGACATTATGGGATTGTGTCAACAATACTGTGTTCGACATTCATCAGAAGTACTACTTTCAAATACAAATACCATTGTTTTTTACTCTTTTGGTCATTCCATTGACTGATACAGGGACTGCATGCTTGCTGCATTCTTAACTCTTCTCTTTTAAAAACTATGCTGTAGTTAGGGTTCTCAATTTATTTACTATGCCATTGAGTATTTGCTATGCCCAATTCTGTGTGTGTGTGTGTGTGTGTGTGTGTGTGTGCGTGCGTGCGTGCGTGCGTGTGTGTGTTTGAATTTAGATGTGTCAGTGAATGAATGCTTGAAGCACAGATGTCAATTAAAGCTGAATGTTGGTGCCTTTTTTTGGGATGTGTTACGTTGAAAATTGCTAGCGTGTATCATAATGTAAACTACTCAACATTCAGTGAGTGGTTGCAGATTCAATTATTGGAACACTTTATGTGGCAAATGGTTTTTTTTTTGGACAAGGGTGATTAGGATAGTTGATGAGGTGATGGGTTGGGGAGGGGTGGGGTTGTAGCCCCAAGGCCTGCAGTATTATTAATGGGGACTTGCAGCAAGGCTTACTTCACACCGCACCACTAATTTAAATCTACAGGAACGACTGAACTACTGTATTTGCACACGCTTAGGGGAAACAAATCAGAACTGAGCACCACCAACTCCCATTCCTCCACCCCCTGCAGTTCACCTGGGGAGCCTGGCAGCTATCGACCAACGAGGGCGACTTATTGAGAAAAAGCTGCCATGAAACTGGGTCGCAGAGC
>OMLB01035114.1:70303-86819 GCA_900302555.1 Myripristis jacobus | reverse complement strand
GCGCGTGTGTCTGCAACACTAGACTGATATATGGGGATGATATTGGATTTTGGTTAAAATGCTCTTCAGCTCTGCTGGTCCCTTTGGTAGGTTTGCTATTATAAATGCATGCTGCGCGCCTGAGCTACTTTCAAACCCACAGAACTTTATTTTAAATTCTGGTGGAGATCCTAAGGTTTCCAAAGGTGTTTAATACACCCTACTGAATTACATGGAAAGGTGTATAAAATGATGGCCAAGGCATCTCGATATTTTCTAGTTGATGTAATGGTGCAGCCATAAAACAACAGCATCTTGGGTTTGAATATTTCACACAGTGTGATGTAGCTTCAGTGGAGCTGTGCAACCAGCAGATATAGAATATGTGTGAATCAGTTGTACAATATGGAAGAAAAGTGTTTTTAATTCTAACTTTTAGGTTACAAAACCTAAGGGAGAATTTAAGGAAAAATCAGATTTTAAGTGGTTAAATATTGTATATTGGCCAGTCACTGTTATCCTCTGTCAATATGATGGAGGCTCCACGCTGACCACAGCTACATGAAAATGGTCCATATGCAATTTAATTTCCTTTGCACATTTTATTTATTCATTTAATTGCCCTATGATGTTTTCAGTGAATTAACTCTTCATTTAAATCCCTGTGTTCCCTGCCATTCAATAGACATGGTGAGTCATGCTGCCTTTAGGGGTTACTAATCCTTAAAAAAAAGAATTCATTAGCCTGATCTCACTGGAGAGTTTTAGTGTCCCAGTGCTGATTCGGGGTTTTTTCCACACTGCCAAGAATAAAAATCTGGGGGAAACACTAAATCCTTGAAACATCTGGCGTAAAAAGGAACAAATTTGAAAAATACAGAATATTGGCACAAAACACCTTCAAGAGAAAAATATTGGGACTGGCTTTGAAAATCCCATCAGCTGAACTTTAATGAAATCACTCATATATTCAGTTCCAGAGTGCCATGGTCTATGCACATTACACATTTCTGAAAATACAATATAATCTGTTCCACTAGAGACGTGTAATGACTGGGAATGGGATAACATGCTTTGAGGCGAGGCCAAGGATAAAATGCACAAGGCCGCTCTGCTGGTAACTATCACTCTCTGTCACGATAACACGCACAGCGACGTGTAAATAAGTCGAGCAATGTGAATAAACAATCGCGAGCAGGAACCAGAGTGCAGAATTAACCCACATTCGCAACTTGTCCTAGTTTTGAGAAGAACAGTTCTCAGCAGAGAAAATGACATAACACGATTCTTGCTGTATAACTCAAGCCGAGCTGATCCGAGTTGAGACGCACTCCACCCTGTGAACCTCAGCTTTTCCTCAACTGCCCCCATCAATTTGGACGCCAGCGACGACGGTGATGTAACAGCCCAGCTATTCAAACCTTTACTATTTCAAACTGAAGAGGAGTCAGAACGCAGGTGCTCTCCTTGACGCCTGCATAATGTTAGGCCGCTCTCCAAACAACAGCTCAAACATTCATGTTTGGCTGGAGCCTCCAAACAGTCCACTTTGAGAGATTTCCCCTCAAAGGAAATTTCAGAGAGGGGAGGGTTGAAAGTGTGGGATGTGATTTACTGATCTTCGATATGGTCCGCTCGTTCAGCCGCTCATTCGCTCAAGGTGTCTGATTTTTGCGTGAAATCATTTTGAGGAGGAAACAGGACAGGAACCATGAGATACACACATTCAAACACTATGAACTTTCACATATATGGACCAGAGCCACTGACATCACTTTATCAGTTTAGCTCTTGTATATCCACACAGACATGCACATACACACAGTTTCTAGAGTTAGCATGTCAGCCAAATTGATTTATTACCTTTCGTCCATCTTGGCCAGGCAGTCCAGGAGGCCCAATTACACCATGCTCCCCCTACAAGGACAAATAGTGTCACAATCAATGCACAAACATTTCTGCACAACTGTATCTGCTAATAATTGAGGAGTACTGTGTAAGGCGGATCACAGAATGCATACTTTTAGTCCTTTTGGGGCTCGACCAGGGGATAATCCAGGATCTCCCTTTTGTCCCTGGGGGATACAAACACAAACCATATTCTTGAGAGCATTATTTCTCCAACATGCATAAGACAGACTGCTCTGATCGTGCTCACTGCATGTTTTCTGCATTGCAACAGCGCTGAACTTCACAGAGCGCGGAGCGACTCGATGCTTGCATTTATAGCATCAAAGAGTAATGAGTTCACCCTGCTCATCAGCAAGACTCGCGGTTGTATTTACATGAGCGCGCGCTCCATTTATGCCCTCCAGTGTTTCAGTTTACACCAAGCCAGTGCGAAGTGATGGGGAGTGACCGTGTACATTCTTCTCCCTTTTCGGGCAGTGCATCTTCTCAGTGCATTCTGGGTCAGCATTCGGCTTGTAATCACACCAGGGGAACTGCTGCAGTGGCCTAGTAATGTACGCGACTATAATGAGAGCAGAAGTTCATGGAGGAATGGCTTTTGATGAGTAATAGTTGCCTGTTTCAGTGCTTATTGTAAAAGAAAAGAGTAAGAAAATGGATTACGACGCAATACATCACTGCATGAGTGTGGTCAAACTGCACCAATCAAAGGGCACCAATAAACTTTAATCAAGTGATTACAAATACTATTGCAATTCCAACTCCAATTCATTTAACCAAGCTTGGCTGTGCAAACAAAGCCTGTATTGTGAGTCACTTTTGTGTAATCCTGCAGTTAACAATCCCTCCAATAACTTGTGAAGGGAGAGAGGGCACGAGGCCATTCTCCTCCAAGCCTCTTAGTGCAAAAGCTAACAGCACTTTAGCAATTTATAGTCATGGACGGAAAGACATACATTGCTTCAAAAGAATATGGTTTATGTTACTCGGTTTATGACGGGGATAAGACAAACTTTTCCATTAGCACCTGTATCGGCCCATTTGAGTCTAACATGTTCATGTCAGCCGCGACTTGGTGTTAAACGGTCTTTGTGTGAATTTCCCGCACAACCGTGTCTCCACAAGGCCAGGCGTTCTGCCTCAGCCAAGAGCTACATACATGAGCACTGTATCATTTCACTGTTTACATGTTTCATCTTAAGTAGATACAGGTACATGGTAGCTAAGGTTACATCGTTGGTAACTGAACATCACTGTGTCTCAATTCATCATCATAGACTTCCAGATAAAGAGACATATTACAAACAACATCCAGCTTTTGGACATAGTATGTTTTCAACTAGTTTTTTTTTTTTTTTTTTCCTAAAGTAGAGAGCCGTGCCAGAGCGTGCAGCCTGCTGTTTGAGGTTTGTGTGTAAATGGGTCAAGCTGAGCCGGGCCAGCTTTGGTTGGACTCCAGCTATCACATATGTACAATATAAGAGTTATGGTTTTTCCCTGGTAATATCAGGAGCCTGAGCCAAAGCGTGGTATCAATTACATTTTTTTTTTTTACTGTTGAAGACACAGTGGAAAATGCTGAAATTCAATGCATTCATAAGGATTAGATATGGGTTTAAAACATGAGCAAGTTTCCATTCTCCGTCATTGCAGTAACGTACAAGCTCCTTTGTGAATTCACAATGACATATTACGGAGCTTAGTGACTCTTTCTGTTGATGATTCCAATCAGCTGTAACACACACTCATGTCACCATGTACTTGCAAATTAGCAAATCAGTAGGACTTGAAAAAGCCATTCCCTTCTAAAGGAAAACAAATAAAACTAATGACTTTTTGAGAGGACAGAAATGTTCAGCTGCAGAGCCAAGTTTTTTGGAATCTGTGACATCCAAACTGAGAGAAAACTACCAAACGAGAAAAACTGCCATGTAATGAAAAAAAAAAAAAAAGCTCATTCTTCTTCAACTTTGTGTGGCTTAATTCCCTTGCTGATGCACACACAGCTGCAAATCTGAGAGCACAGGAGGAGCACGTGTGCATATAATGGATGAGGCTGTGCTTCATATTTCATTGTTCGAGCAACTTGCCATGGGGCATTCAGATTCGGGACGTCCCGACGTATGCTCGTGGGAAATCGAGGAACGAATGCAGTGAATTCAGACAAGGAAGGCGAGGTGAAAACATCTGAGAGGAGCTGCTCAGCTTTGTTTCCAGCATACCTTTATGATACTGTATATACTAATTATATATACTTGAATAGCTTGGTTCCAAAATTATATATCCACCATTTGGTGGATATATCATCTACTCTCACAACAACAATATCATCTACTCTTACAAAATCACTGGCTACAATGACTAATTAACTTAAATGCTTGCCTGACATAATTATGTTAAAGTGGATTCTATAATTTAAACACTTAAAAAGATAATTTTTTTTCTCCTAGGGATGGAAATACAGCATTTTTCAATAAAATCATTTATTTGCTGATGCTGTACCTTCACTCCAGGAGGTCCGGGGCGACCAGGGTTCCCATGTGGGCCAGGAGGACCCTAGAAAAAAGGCACACACACACACACACACACACATGATTAAGGAAGACAAAGAAAAGGTGATCATGTGGGTCATTATGGAGGCCTCCATTTTCAGCAGCACAGGGATCTGTCTGTGCTAAATGTGAGGCACTGGCCCATGTATCCACACATCGTTCACTCTCTGCTGCCTGTCTGTGTCATGGGACAGGTCGGCCGGGTCCTGAGGTCCCTCTGTGTTTGTGTATAGGTGCTCTGTGAGCCATATGTCTCCTGCCTGCCTTGCCTGTCTGCCTGCCTGTCCAAGTTATGACATATGGATGTGATTTTCCTCATCCCAACACTTTTCCACTGGTTTCTGGGGTCCCACAAAGTGAAGGCCACTCATCCATCACACCATATTCCCCAATCTCTTTGTGCCACAAACCATAGGTGTCTATAATTTATGATGTGCTTGCAAGTAATTCATTGATCTATCTGTGCCAAATCTTTTATCATAAGGGACTCGCCCTGCAATTCAGGCCAGGTGGGCAGATATATAAGAGTAGAGAGTGAGGAGACAGAATCAATTCTTTGGTTTGAAGGGATCATAAATCCAACCTTGCTGCAAAGAGGGATTGTTTGGAAAAATAAAGCCACAACTTCCTGAGGCATCCAAGTGAGGAGTCTTCACTTCAACTGCAGGCTTGTCTGGAGCGGGTCAAACCGCTGAGCATGGAAAATCTTCACCAGCAAGATTTAAAGCATTGAAACATGTTCAGATGGCCTGAAACAGGAAGCTACTGTCTCTACAACCCATTCTTTCAGTCCTTCAGACTTTCCATGGGTAATGAAGAGAGAGCTTATCCCCAGGCTGAAGGTGAGAGTGAGAGATAGGATTACTTTGAGTCAAACAGACAGACGAGGCCAAGAGGTGTAAGTGTGTGTGGTTGGGTAATCCAGGCTGTCTCTGTCTCTGTTATTTATCTGGGCTGCTTTATCAGTCCATGGAGACGAGTCAGGCAGGCCAGGCAGCTCCCTCGCCTCAAACTGGCTAGGCCGCTCCCCTAGCAGGCGCTCGCTGCCGGACATATGGAGACACTTAACAGAAGCTCATCTACAGATTTCCTCCTCCTCCTCCACTCTTCAACCATTCGGAGCATCTCCCTGCATTTTCATTAGCTCTATATTAAAACGTATGGAAGTCATTATTTCCTGATAGAAAGAAAAGGGAGGATAGGGGAGAGGGTAGAGAGAGAGAGAGAAAGACAGAATATTACAAATTGCATTCTCACGATGTGCAAGGTAGAGAAGCGTGGTGCTGATGACAAGGTGGGTGGATGCTCCCCCTATGGAGACACGGATAATGGGAAGAATGACTCATTTTGTCCATCTGTCTTTTGTGTGGGTGAAAAGAGGAACCAAGAACAACTCCTGACAAGAGAGTAGATCTATTTACAGAGTGCTGCACACAAACATAAGCACACAGTACTAATGTAAACTCAGGCTTTATGAATGTACACACACACACACACACACTCACACCTGAGGCCTGTGGACGAATGGCAGCTGTGGCCAGGTTTATGATGTGGGCCAATGACTTTTACAGGAGTGACACGTGGAGTGCTACCGTCTTTACAGGCCATTAAGCCAGAACAGACTCTCTAACACCTTCTGTGGCCACACACACCAAGAGGACACCATGGGCAGAGCCTGATAACTTAAATCTCACTTATTCAATATAAAGTGTGATTGTTGATGTTCATCTTTTTCCTCCCTTTACTTGTGGAAGAAGTTAGAGTTCCTGCAGGTAGCCCTCATTTCTCTGTCTGTTCATTCATTTAATATAAACAAAATAAGCATTACTGCTGCTGCCAGGAATGTGCAACATATCCCCCCCTATGTGTGAGAAGGTTTTTTATGTTATCAGGTGTTTAGAATAGCCACCATGAAAGCTTTCGTACATGCTGAATTTCTTTGGTGCTATATCAATCAGCAATAGTGGCAAATTGGACATTTATTTACAAGAAAATGCCATGGATTATTACTTTAAGATAAGGTGAACGTTCTTGATTGGCAAGAAATTGGGTAATAAATGGATAAACACAACAGTTTCACACATAAAAATGTTTGCAGATCTACAAATTTACCGAATTCCATATATTTGCAGGCCCGGTGTCTTACTCAAGGGCAAATCAGCATACTGAATGCTGCAGTTATCTAATTTATGACCTCTTCACACCTAAGTGTAACTGGATAGACTGACTCTCTATGATTGCTGTTAGTATAAATCAAAGAGGAAAGTGTCTGTGGAACCAGCTGTGGAACCACAGTGAGACAGAGAAACCTAATGAAGCCTCTGAAACTGCTCATTACTTTGGCTGAGACATGGATTTCATGTCTACAGCAAAGGAAAGTTTTACAGCATAAATAAATTCAGTTTTGTAGCAAAGCAAGCTTTCTGCATCTGCTTGGGTCAATCAATGGTGCGACCACAGCTCCCTTGGCTTGACTCCTTATTTCATTCTATGATACAGTGTCAACCATTCCTTTAGCAATTATGCAAATGTTTCCAATTCCGCGGAAGCCCTGCTTCAGATAGTGACTGCACACTGGCAGGTCAGTTTCTCTGCACAAAGCCCTCTTTGATCCACTCTCAAGCCTCCCCTTCAGGGCTGGGTGAACTCTCCATTCCCCAGTGCTCTGCTGGGCTTATGGCTGGGCCGAGGAACGTGGAGGCTCTCACGTGTAAGAGATGCTGGTGGTAGCAGCGGTGAGACTGTCTGCGCAGTCAGACATGACACCTTTCTGTCAGAGAGGTGGCATCAGCCAGCTAGGGCACCTCCAAATGCTGCTGTCTCATTCTGACCGCTGTGAAAACGCTGAGCTTTAACGGACGAATACCAACATATCTACCTCGGTTGCAATTGTTCATTTTCTGCAGAGGCAGAGGTTGCTAGATTTCACTTCACATCTCAGTGTGACTTTCTCCACATCTGAGGTGAAAGGTGAAAGGTGAAATGAGGTAAAGGCCTCCCAGCAGTTATGGTTGCAGGGAAGTCAATTTGCTTACCGAATTTACAAACTAAAAGCCACAGAATATTGTTGCGCTATTCAAGTGCAGCTCACATACAGCTACATTTCAATGTGAAAGAGGATACATTTCCTAGCGTGAGTACATCAATCGACCAGCAACATCAGCAGTACCATGGATCCCCACAGACATTCAGACTTCTTTCAAATAAACATTTTAGATCTTCCGCTTTCAAATAAACCATGACTGCTTGTCATCTATTGTGTGTTTTAACCCCATTTCCTTGAAAATTGCAATGCTCGCCATGAATTGCAAAAATAAGTTGTTTACACAGCATTGCAGTTTACATGTAAAAGCGGTTTACATGAAAACATTATTTTATTTGAGGTAATATGTGTGGAGAAAAAATATCAAAACAAATAACAGGGAAGCATAAAGAAGTATGATTACATATCCCTTGGGCAGTTTAACTCACATACAGTATGGGTACATTATGTGTGTTCAAAAAAAAGTGTCTTCTCCCAAAGTGTAATATCACTTCAATTTCTAATGTTTGTACAAGCTATGCCAAGACCAGAGTCCATCTGAGGGCATTTTGCTGCCAAAGTTTGAACTGTCAAGGAAAATTACAATAGTCCACTCAAACAATCAGCAAAAAGCTGAACAGCAGCTCCAGATTTTTGCTGTGAGTCAGAGCGACCTGCGGTATAGGGTCTCAGGAGCTTGATGATGAATGAACTCTATAGAGGTGCTGTACTACTGGAGGGAGCTGCTGAGCTCCAGACAGGGTCTTAAATGCCTTTAATAAGACGGGGACAAAGCCTTCTTTCTTTCTTGTTTAAAGAGATTGGGTTCCCACAGCCCACCCTTCTGAGGCCCGACCACAGGGCACAGTCTCACACGGGCTACAGCAGGCAGGTAGCTCATACACACACTCCTCAGTAGCTCAAGTGTTCTGCACAGGATCCCTGCAAAAGAGCAAGCAACCGGGTATCTGACTACTTTTCTTGCTGTCTTAAGTTCTTTTAACGGTGGATTTATTCCAGCTTAGGACTCTGGTCTAATACCAAGTTTAACACGTGCTTCATTAGCTCCCTCAATACACTCATTACAATATGAGCTGGGTTAAAGGGTCCATGCAGTGCAAAGGGCAACAGCTATATATAAAGGCATCAGCAAAAGGTTTTAGAAAGAAGTCAGAGTAAACAACTGTCCCCAGAGACATATCATCACTCTGGCTTTTTTTTTTCTCTCTTTCTTCTGTTTACTCTGAAAACATGAACCTAAAATAACACCTGCACCGACTCTCTTTGGCTGTGTCAGAAACTCACAGACTTGTAGACTGTCAATGAGCCCAAAAATGAGAAATGTGGCACCAGAGGATTCAGTTTGGAGGACTGGCACACTGAAAGCATTCATCAATGTTAACATAGGAGCTAAGGCTAATTTAAGTACTGGCGGTGTTTATATATCCAGTAGAAAGTTCTTTTTCTGAAATCGCCTGTGCCGTTTCTAAATTTTACATAACAGTCTTTTAAGCTGCCTAATTTTTTTCATGCCCATTTAATAACTACCTTATGTGTTTAGTTAATGTCACACTGGCAACACGCAGATTTGTAGCTTACAGTTGTTTGCGCTCCAGCTTTAGAAATGGACCTTGGCAGCGCACAGGCACAGCATGATCAAATTCAGAGCAAAAGCAAACTAAACTCTGGTTGAATAATGCTCCATGATGTTCAAAGGTCTTAAATATCAAGCCAGTGCTAATGGCGCTGTCTCAATATAATGGGCAGCTGGATCGGGCATGATAGAGGCATCACACAGCTTAGTGAATAACAAATATGAGAGCTTCTGAAAGGAAAAGGGGAAGTGGGAATGGAGGGAAAGAGTAAACTGGCATGGGAACTCGAGAAAGGAATATGTGAAACTGGTGGAGCACACTAAACGGGACACAACAGAGACTCACCCGGGGGCCCCTCTTCCCTGGTAGCCCTGGCTTCCCTGGAGGTCCTTGAAGGCCCTACAGGGAAAAGATGGAAAATGTCAGCGACTGAGCAAAGGAAGTCTAAAAATACACAGAGATGTAATAAGAGCAGCTGCGTATTAATGTGTGTCACATCAAAGGACAACAGTCTTGATGTACGAGCAAGTTGCAAGTTTTGAAGGATCAGTTACAAATCATTCCAATGAAGTATCTCATCACGCATCCCATTCTTGTGCTTTTTCACTATCTCGTCCTTCAGGATTCGGGTTAAAGCTACAGAAACGCTGTGCTCCATTGTTAGACACTCAGTCAGTGAGATGCTGGCAGGAGTGAGAGTGTCCTGTTAAAGGCCAGTGCAGCTCTGTCCCTCTGAAACCAATATTATTTCTGCTCAAAACCACTACAGTGCATGGACTGTAAGTCTGACTCATTGTACTGGCAGGGAGGCCGCCGGTGGTTCCAACCACAGCCAATCACATTAATTATGGGCATCAGCTAGCTTTAAAACAATTTCATACATGGATTAGCAAAGCTCTGAAAGGTCGAATCTAATGAGGGGTCAGCCTGATGAACTTCAGTTTGCTTGAAATGTTAGGATTGTTTCTTATTTTCCCATGGCTCATCAAGTTTAAAGAAAGAGGAAGAGGAAAATGGGCCTAAAAACAGCTTGAGGCAGTCAAACAGAAATTGGATTACTGTAATAATGTAGGATGTACAAAGCACTTTTGTCTGACTATGACAGGACCGAGAGCTGTAAGTATACTCTTTCAGCCGGCGTGCACCTCTGAAAAGTCAAAGGGCTTCAAGGAACCTTTAAAGGTTCTTCAAATTGCAACCAGATGGAAATCAAAGGAGGTTCTTTAAGGAACCCTTTCATAAGGAGTTCATGAACCCTGAAGGGACTTGCATGAACTTTGACTACATGGGGATTCATCAAGGAGCTCTTTAGCGATACTAGTGAAGGGATTCAAGGTACATATTGAGTACCTATCTTGGAGGACTCAAACATTACAAAAGTCTGCGTTCTCACTCCTACAGGGTTTAGGCTTGTGTAATCTGTTACTACTGACAGGCTATCTTGGAGGTTGCTGTAGCCATATTACACACATTCCCTTTGAAAATAGATTCTGGCTATTTTGAGCAGTCAAACTTCACGCCTCCCACGATAGCTTGTAGAAGACTCATGTCTACCCTAATCCCAGGGGGGAAACAACAATACTCAATCATATTCTTCTAGTGGTATGAGTGGAGTGAGACAAATGCCAGAAATGTAACGTTATCTTAAAAACAATTTTGCATTCTAAATTGGAAACCGAATCCTGGCCTGTGTGATAAATGGCTCAGACAAAACTAACCTTTGGCTAACCCTGTAACACTTGCTCATCCTCATAAAGACACCCTTTACCTTACACAAGGGGTTGATTTGCATCAGTTATCGCTCTCTCCTAAAAAAAAAAAAAAAATAGCTCAAGCAGCTTCAGGGGCACACAGAGCAGTGCTTTCTGTCGTTGCCCAAGCAGAACAGGTTTAATTAAAAAATCTCAGTCAAATATGACATAATGAAAGATGAATACTTTCTTTTTTATCAATGGAAAATATGGGCAACCATTTTGGTCAGGGACTACAACAACAGCATGCCCACTGCAAGTGCATGCAATCTGAACATCACTCAGTGAATTTTAATCTGAAATACATTCACCCTTAAACCTTGAATTGTGAAACGTCAGCTTCTGAATTCAAGAAATTCAAGAAAAAGAGGTTTACTGTACACAGTGCTCTAATACAGTTAGGTTTCATGTTCAGTGCCAGACACGCAAAGCCCCAGACCTACCATCTGGACACCATGACACTTTAACATTTAACACACCATGTCCATGCTATGGGCTTCCAGTGGTCTGACACAAGCTGCATATTCTGGGCTGTTTGAATAGTTTGAATAGTTTTGAAAGTTTGAATAGTTTTGAAAGCTGCTTAAATATTTTAATATATCATAAATTCCAATTTATCCATTTCTTTATGTAACTGTCAAGCGAAAATGTCCTATAGGAGAATCTGAGGAATGACAGTTTTCCATTTCATATTATTAACATGTGCGATGCCATCATTCCTTCCAGAAAATCTGTGGTGCTTAAAAAAAGACACACTAAAGCTCTCATTAACAGGATAAAGCACTGTATTCATACTGTACTAAATGGTTGATTGTTTGGAGGTGCTTTATCCATTTTTACCTTTGACCCTACTTTAAAGGTCTCCATTCTTTCAATAGTCACACTCCCTCTCAGAGGAATCTAACACCTCACCGCAAGCCGCTTCACTCAGACAAACAGCAACTGGCAAAGGCCAGCTATGAGCCTGACTATTTCTACTCATGCTGCTAAACAGGAAATCTCACTTTAATAAGTATCAATTTGAGGGGGATAGAAAATCTTCAATACCAGATGCAAGTCTTTCATACTAGACAGGAAATAAATTGGGGAGGATGAACTCAATAATGTCAATATTCAACACAAACAATACCTCTGATCACATACACATAAATCTCGAGATGTGATGAGATGATTGCTGTCTTCATAACTCATAAGACAACATAGGCAGGAGTCAATGGAGCACTCTGTGTCAGCACTGAAGGGCCTCATGTGCTGGTGTTCAAAGTGGGTCAAATCTGCATCTTAATACCAAGCTGTCACACTTGTGTATCACTGTGAGCCAAGGAGGAATTAAAAGAGACCAAAACGGCCTCAAGCATAGAAATATGGCAGCCATGAGTTGAAGGCACGCATCTATCATGAATCAAATGCCTTAGTTTATCAGGCATGCTTTCATAAAATAAACACTGAGCACACATACTGCACAAAGATTCACTCACTGTGCCTAACAGTTGTGATAAGTGTGTGTGTATACACAGAGTTTCAGGTGAGGGAAGTTCATTTATTTATTTTTCTAGAACACACACTCACCGCTGGTCCTGGTTCTCCCTTTAGTCCAGGTGGTCCAGCCAGCAGTGAGAATTGGGTTGGTTCCACATCAAATGTTTGGAAGCCATCTGTTGCAGCTGGAGTGACTGGAATAAGCGAGGTGGGTTTCACGTCCTGCATCTTGGTCACTTTTGGCTCAGGTTTCTTTGGAGCTACTGTGGTCAGTTGCCTCTTGTGGAGAAGGTAGGTATTTGAAGAAGACCCCTGTGTGGGAGCAGCTGTGGTCTGGAGATTTGGCTTTGTCTTTGGTGGCCTGGTGGAAGCATGTAAAGCCATGCTGTCCCCAGAGGGTTTCTGGGTGCTAATATCTCCTCTTTGCTTTGTGTTCTTCACGGTGCCGCCATGCGATGTAGGTTTCGGGTTTGCTGGTGTCACGCTGGTCCTAAGAGATGCAGTAACAGTTTGAGTAGCAAACTTAAACGGGTGTTCCAGCCCTGGACGAACAGGTGGAGAGACAGATATAGTACCGGGTTTTGGTGTAATCAAAGCCTGATACATTTTGTTCAGCACCAGTGAGCGATCAGTTGGAACAAGAAACGTAGTCCTGGTCTTTTCCTCGGTCAAGGCCAAAGTAGGCCGATGGGTCTTTTTAGATAGTTCCGTCAATGACAGCGGGGTGATGTGGGTGACAGTAATGTTTGGGTCTGTGGGAAACAGAGGTAGCAGGGGTGGAAAAATGGGCCGATATGTGTCAGCCTCTCTGCAATGTTTCTTAATATAATCACAATAGTTATGAGCTGCCTTGGCAGAGGGATAAATGTCAAATTGACAAATGGCACCTTCAAACGGCACCGAGTTCTGGTTCATCTTGCCCAGCAGAAAAGAACCCTCCGGATCGAGTGCCTCCTCTTTTTTAGAATGTAAATCTGCATGTACACTTTTCTTTCCACAAGAAGCATAAAAGAGCACCTGCTGGCCTCGGATATCCAAGGCCAGATTATGCCAGTGGCCATCGTGGACATCATAGTCGAAACTCGCAGAGCTCCTCTGCCCCACATGTACCAGGACCTTCCCCGGGATGAACTGCACTCCAAGCTGCAGTTTCCTTTTCTTAGACAGGACTGAAAAAAGGAAGGCACTGTTGATGCGGTGGGCAGACAGGCTGAGGATCAGGGAAAGGTTGGTGGAGCTGTAGGCAGCAGGAATGACAGTGTGCAGAGGAGCCTGGACACGGGCCCTCTGGGTGAGGATGACTCCAGATTTGAAGGGGATGATGCCATTAGGGACAGATCGAGGACCTGAAGATTCCCCTGCCCTTCTCCCAGACAGCCCGAGCTGCTGCAGAACATCCACATCTTCAGAGAAAAAGAAGAGAGATAAAGTAAGTCCACTGACTCTTACCCTTTTACACTCTAAGCAGCCAGAGATATTTAAGTCATTGTGTGTGTCGAGAACAGTGACAGCACTGAACATGTAAGATTTTTGCACATTATCATAACCTCTGTTTCGACTCTCATGTTGTGTCAGCATGTTTGTTGGCAACAAATGTGCTGGTGTTGACCATTCTCTTTGACTTCAGACAGGAACATGTGCCTGTCTTTGTGTGGACGATTAATAAGAAAGATTTTGTTTATCCAGAAGTCTGCAATAACAATAATAATAACATTTATAAAGCACTGATCTAAAGCCACGGGTTACAAAGGGCTTTACACAAAGGAGTAGAAATGAAAATGTGACTATGTATAAAAAAAATATATAAAAAGAACAAAAATGGGAAACACATTCATACTAAAAAAAACTAAACAAAAACATTACATGAAAGGGAAGATTATAAAAGTGCCTTTCAAAAACATATTTCTAAGATGATACGGCATTAACTTTCCCAATATCCTCAGGCAGGACATTCCAGTCAAATGCACTGAAGGCCTTTAGTGAAACATCTAAAAACAAAATGAACTGATCTGATCTTTTCACTTAAGACTGAGTAAACACAGGCACAGTAATAGCCTATAAGTGACATTTCAGTATGTTTTGCAGCTAAGCTAGGGAGTTCAGGAGTTTAAAGTTAGACTAATGATAGTCCTGTGGCAAAAGCAATGAAAAAAGATTGCTAAAAATTTCCAGCGGGACCACACATCACCATCCAATTTCGGTGAAGGCCACAAATTATGTAATTGTTACATCAGTCTTCATTAGGACAATCTCAGGGAACAGAGGCTGAATCAGTCCTCGGAGAGGACAGTGACAGTGTTTTAAGAGGTGCAATATGTAATGCAGAGACAGAAAACCCTCCTCATTTTGTCTGAAAATGATGTGTCTGCTGTATTATCATTAAGATGGTAGCTGACAGGGGCCTGAGTTTATGAAGACATATTGCAAACATTTGCAGTTGTTTTCTCTAGCTTTTAATTGCTATCTCATGGGAAGTGAATGAAGGTTATGTTCACAGATTACAGTGCTCTGTTTATATCGTTGCTAATTGCATTCATACTTCTGCATTTCAAGAGTTCAATTAAATTTATATTCCAGTTTGGCAAGAGACAATCTTTATTTCTACAAAGCACATCCAGTACACTTAGAAGATTGAGTCTGGTTTGAGTTAGAACAGCAGAAATAAGTGGAAATGTTCCTGTTATCATAGTGTCTATATTGCACAGGCAACGGTGCAAGTCATCAGTGATTTCAAACAAACGCTTTGTGTTTGGTAAACCAAGGTAGGAAAATGATCTCTGTGACAGGAATTGCTCATCTCTGGGCAATCAGCAAAATTTAATCCTGTCCGTATCTACAATGTCAAAAGTCCAAAGCTTAGATATGGACCTCAAATATCCATGCTTTTCAGGGCTAATACAAAACAAATGTGGCCAGCACTGAACTAAACTGCGTGATGATGAATTGCAGTTCCACAATAGACAGAAATGTAGATACTAGTCATGTTAAGGGAGGAGGGGAGCCCTGCTCAGTGTGTGCAGGCAGTGGGAGGTCGGCTCAGTTCAAAAACCCACACATGGAAAAAACATCAAACCGAAGCTGAAACAAGAACAAAATCTTCCTTCATCAGCTGAATTTCCCATGATACTGGATGGTAAAAAATGATCTGCAAGGGGAATATGAGGAAAACCAATTCCTCATTCCTGTTGTCACTTGCAACCTATTTTGTGTTTCCCTTACTTGTCACTAGGCAGTTATTCGAGGGTTGAGCGAAACAAGAACAATGTAGTCGGCTGCTGAATCATTTGTCCTCACTTGAGCAGAGTGAACGGTCTAAATGCTGTCTCAACAAATGTCTTCAGCCCTCAATGGCCTGTACAGACCTATTTCCAGCTAAATTTGGCTGATCAATAAAGAAAGATGATCAAGAAATGTAACTTTGAGGGGAAAAAAGTTATCTTTAAATATCAACCGTGAAGACAAAGTCAGACAAAAAGGTGATCAAGCAAAATCATGACTACTCCTGACCTAATGCAGCTAGTTCAAGAGCAACAAGGAATTAATTAATCAGCAATAAATCAGGAAGTGACAAACTCTTTCAACATGTTTAACCATCTGCCTGAATATAATTTGACTTTCACAGGAAGACAGCTCTCTTGGAAGCAGTTTAACATATCCTCTGCTGGGAAGCCTTGCCAGTTTAGATAAGGATGCCTTAAATGATTTTGACAACGCAATTAAGAGGATCAGCTAGAACGACTTCCTGTCTTGAAATGACATGTTATCAGATAGCTGTTATATGTCTTGTCTCTAAACACAATTATGGCTTCACTAAGAAAATGAAGCCTGATAATGATTGTTAAAAACATGCACCCTTAGTTACACTGTGAAATACAAATAGGGACAAATAGGTGGGCATTAAACAGTTTTAAGGAATGACGTGGAGACCCTAAAACCATTAAACACGCACATACGAGTTGATTATCCTGCTTACACCAAAGTATTAAAATTAAGCTTGATTTTAGGTCAAAATTGTCAAATAATTGTCAGTCATGTGTTCCTTCCCAGTCGTTAGTTTATTGAGTCAATAACCCAGCTGTGCTTGCCACAGTTGATGACGAGTAAGCTTAGACAGCTGTGCTTTTTAATGTTGCTATGGTTACAAGCTGGGTAGCAGATGAATTTAGGATGGTAATTAATCCTAGGCCCAACTACGTGTGCAAGACACAGTTTTAACGCACACCCGCC
>OMLB01035114.1:21212-63869 GCA_900302555.1 Myripristis jacobus | reverse complement strand
TTGGAAAGTACAGTGAAGGTTTAGAAGAGGTCCAGTCCAGCTTCCCGGGAAACCGTAGGACAAGATGACGCCCGCCGTGTGTGTGTCGACTTCCCAAAATGCAAGTTTATTGTGGAGTGAGGGAAATCTTGAGAACCGGGAACGGGGAACACCTCCCTCTGTCGCCCTCAGCTGACATCGAGGGAAACAAATTTGTGTGATGGTGGTGTAACGAGGAGAGAGGGGCGCTTCATTGAAGGTGTGTCTTAGAAAGCAGCGGGACCCTGTCGTCCTGCACGTGTATCACGCCGACATGCCTTGCTCCTGCTCGGCGGATTCTGCTGTCTAAGCAGAGGCTGACATGTGTTGGTATGAAGTGTGGTGGGCTTGATGTTAGGAGAGGCTGGGGCAGGAGGTGCAGCCAACATCTGCCTGTTTTAGGGCGCTTCAGGTGCAGTCTAGACATGCATCACTATTTGCTCTTCACAACTTCCCCGTCTAGGTCAACCTGCGCCAAAACAGACAAGTGCAGTCAGTATATGTTTGGGTTTTTTTTTTTTTTTGAAATGATTAATGCTATAACTGTAAAACTTTGACCAGTAATCCAGCTTTTGCGGCGAGCACCCTTCACCTCCTGCTTCCCCTAAAATCCACCTTTGCTCTTGTCTGAATGGACGCAGGGCTGCACTGGTTCTAGTGTGTGCTGCCGTCGTGTGCTGTGAAATTCCTCTGCCAAAGAAAGTCCTCATTGACCCGCCTTCAGCAAACACGCTATGACAGTGTCCAGGGGAGACCCAACAGAGCACCAATTCAGCTGCCTGCAACTGGATCCCTCCTCCTCACACAGAGCCCCCTCACAGCTTCATCCTCGCAGGGCCAGGAAGGAAGGGAGCACACCACCTTGAAAGAGCACTTCCCATGTACCTGTCTGAGTTATGTCGGATGTTAGCTTTTGTTACCACACGTTTTATTTCGCAGACAAGAGAGGCAATGTCCTCGCAGTCTCTGGAAGAGTGCAGAGGATCTGCTTGTCTGGAGTGATAGAGTGTAAGGTTTCATCCTGCACACAACACGGGGTTTGTAATGATTATTGCAGCAAGCCCGTGGCAGCAGTTCCCAAACTAGGGTCCAGGAACCACCAGGGCTTCTTCAGAGGGTTTCAGGGTGTCCAAAGGAAAATGAGGAGTAAGTTAAATTACCTACTCTTTCATCAGCACAAGGAGAGAATGTACAAGGATTCACTGCCTGCTCTCTGCTTACCTTCAAACCTTAAGTGTAGCCGTCTAATACCCAGACCCTTTTTAATTTTATGAAAATGAAATCAAAGGGAGCCTGAAATTACTTATTTGTTGCATTAACAAAAAAACAACAAAAAAACAAAACAAAACAGGAAATCTGGTATTCCTAGTTTTTAAAAAAATGTATCCGAAAGGATTCATTAGGCCTTAAGGCATTGCAATTACTATGGCTCTTACAGCATATAATCTCATAGCAAATAAATTCAAACCAAAATACTATGACTGCCAGTTTCAGTCATACCCCCCTGACTTCCATGCAGTTCAGCATATTAGTTTATAGTAAACATATGCTAGTATGTGTACAACTTTAATAACCTCAAAAATTGCATGTAAATAAATGCCCTGCTCCTGTTTCTGAATATCACTGACACAGCTCTAGCTTCAGTCAGAGCCCACTGACCCCCATATTAACAGCCTCTGTTTAACATAATGCACAGTTAATCACTTCCTTACACAGTACTGGACTTGTATAATCTGCTTTTAAGTCACAGGCATTTAGTGTACTAGGAATAAGCCCTTAACCTGGACAGTGTCTGGTTTTAATCCCTCAAAGCCTGATGCATCATTTTTGATGCAAGGCTTTTCTGAAGAGGACAGGATTGCAAATTTTTTTTTAATATTTTGCACTGACAATCCTGGATATCAAATAAGCCTTGTGCATATACTGGACCTGAAAACTGCAAGAACAGAAAGTAGATTTTGTTTCCATCCATGATCATGATTATTAATGAGGCAGTCATTTTTAGAAGGCAATCAAAAGATCAAAAGTCCAAAACTAAAAGTGCGGCTCACAGTATTCCTCAAAATCTAGCAAACGTCAAAGGTTTTGATGTATTTGTAATTTGTAACCTACAGACAAAGCTGCAAACAATTCTGTGAGCTTCAGAGGGATGGACAGTTACATAATTCTGTACCAAGGGATATCTAAGAACTGAAATCCTCCCAAATATGGTTCCTCGGGACAAACGGGGGTTTGTAATCTAATGAGTATCAGATCGGTGGTCCTTGACATGAAATCATCTGGGAACCTCTGGTGTATGGGACAGTGTGCCTGAAGGCAAGAGCAGCACAATATTATCGCAGATTTCCTACCTGACTACAGTTCAACAAGAGACTTCATCCAACCCAAGCAAAGACCTTCCATTCTCTCGTGGGTCCACAATTTGCCAAAAGCCTGTTTCATGGAAACCATGAATGAGATCTGGTGGAAAGAGAAATTATGCAGTGAAAGTAGAATTTTTTAGGAGAAAGATCCGGAGGCCAGTTGCTATTAGTGTTTTATGAGTTGATTTTCTTCCACTCATCACATATGACTGCCATCCTGTCCTCATCCATAACCATTGACAGGTGTGGATAGACTCTGCGACTGTTTTTATTCCAGACCAGTGGCTGGTAATAGAAGTCAGATGGCCTGTATACCCTGACATTACAATGGATATTATAAGTTCAGTGTCTACAGGAAATTGGAGGATTTTCCTGCAGACAGTGTCAATGTAGCCAGGATCCCTATACCATACCCATATGAATCATCTTTACTTACAGTAATAAAGTGGTCGCACAATTTATGGTTAAATTTGGCCATACACAATAAAAAAGTGTTATTGTGATTTATTCCACAGGCCGAGGCTGTAATTTCTGAGATTAGCATAACCCGAAAGACCCCAAGGGGATTATGATCATTCAGACTATCCAGTTTACTATACTTTTACTGCAGTCTTCTAAAATTGGAGATAAGTAAAACAGTGTATATACCCCTTCTTGTCATGCGCTAGTGATGGAAAATCTTGTATAATAAACACAGGGTCTTTTGTTTTACTCCCATGTCTTGGGGAATTGGGGCCAGCTGAATGCTGCAACCTCTGTCTAGGCACAGCTGGATCCAATAAGACCGTGCCCTGGTGCTCTGTTTACCCATTCCATACATTAAAACAGGAAATTTAGAGGAAATATCTATTCATTTGAGTTAGGTGTCCCCAAATTTGGAGTGATATTCCAGTATCTTCCCGTTGTTAATAAACTGTTGCCTGCAGATACAACTATGTATTCTTTAATGAGGGGAAAAAAATGTTTTAATAGGTTTAATGGTTGCTGAACTGCTGCACTTACTGACCACAATTGACAGCTACAAGCTCAAGTGAATAAATAAATATATGGATGAGTGGACAGATAGACAGATACATACATAGAGAGGCAGGCAGTTTTTTTGATGTTGCACATCAAACACCTGGAAATATTATTAAAATAACCACCTGCATCATTTTAACAACAGTAAATCATTATTACAGTGATTCTGAGGCATAAGTGTAAATGTTAAAAAAAAAAAAAAAACACCACCACAGAGAAAACTGGCAACCTTTACCAGCCTCTGCACTGGATTTTGCATTACGTTTCTCAGGATCATATTTGACAGGAAATCTGCTTCATGGCACAGACAGATAAAATGCTTCATGGCACAAAACAGGAGGTGGGGGCAGTCCTGTTCAACGTAAACAGAGCTGAGGGTTTTAAAACAGTTTTAAGTCAAATAAAGTTTTCATGAGAGTTTAAGCGGATCCATATACTGCTGATTGACTCAGCCATGCTGAAAGTAACCTGTAGTTCCTCATGGTGAGTGGGTAAAGGCACAGCTGGTGTTAAGACATACTGCTTAGATGTGGTGGCCGTCCAAATTAAGCAATTTCTATGAGTAACCACACGGCAGGGGTTGATCATCATATTTTTGTGAATGGCGACTTTATGGATTGATTGATTTCTTCATCCTCATGCTCCACCGACATCCTGACAGCTTGACTTCTTTGAGGTTAAGTACATTTTGATATTTGCCTGTGGTCTTCAGGTGTGTTATTTCTGTCAGTCATGTGAGGCACAGCTCCGCAGCGATGGACAGGGGTTTTCCTCCTCTACATTGCATAGAGAGGACGTCACAACTCCGAGCACACTCTGAATTTCCATCCTGGCGATGTGGCAAGCCAAAGAGTGTCATTCTCCCTTTTCAAAGTCAATAACAATAACGATGATAATAAAATTAATAATACTCAGTTGAAACTACAAAAAAAGCTTGAACGCAAAAGGCTGACCTTTCCAGAAGGCCACATTAGATGCCGTAATTATTACGAATTCCTCACCCCGTGGAGTTACAGAAAGACGGATGCTGTTGCCAAGTCAGAGGCATTGTTGTGGTGACATTTGAGTGGAGGATCAAACCGCTGATGAATAATCCATATTGAAAAGCTGCTCTCTCTGCCAAATGTCAAACAGCAGCATGAGCCATTGTTCAGGCAACAACGGACACTAAATTTCCATTCATCATTATCACAAGGCTGTGTCACATGGTGAAACTGGCAAGGCAGTGCCAAACTCTAATAACCATTATTTACTACCAAATATTGAACAATTTATGGACAGCATGGTTAGACTGATATGAGTTTGCCAATATATTGGGCCAATATTGGGCCATTATATTAAATGTCACACTGCTTATACATTTTTGGCAAGAAAATGGCCAAATGTAAATATGTAGCTACTGACAGGTTCAGTCATAAAATATTAGTGTCCATATTGGTCTTCAAAGACTCATATTGGCAGAGCTCTAATGGAAAGACTTGTTTAGAGAGCAAAATCCAATAAAAATGTTTTTCAGAGATTCTGCATAGGGAGCTGAAATCTGAATTCAGATGGAAAACAGCTTAATGGTATAGTGCGTAGAATTTACAACCTCCACTACATTCCCCCTCCAAGTGAATTTATGGCTGCTCTGTCACGTGCAGTAATGGTAACTATTTGCTTTGGTTTTACTGCAGTAAGCATGCGTCATCGTCAAAGCGGTATCCAATCTATAAATCGCTCCCCCACTCCGGACGAGCCAAAGGCAGCCGCCGGGCCCCACAAAGAGATCTCACTGCAGCGCTACATCTCACAAATCCAGAAACCTTCGCTCTCATCCTCAGCCAGGCCTTTCCACATCCATCCTCCACTACACTCTGTATAGCTGAGAACGGGCCAACATCAACTTCCTCTTCTCCTCTCACTATTTACTGTAACAGTGCATAAGATGAGGAGACAAATATCTTCATGCAGATGTCGATCAGGAACGCCCCATAGTTTTTCTTTTGGGGTTTAACAAGGAGCTGTGACTGGAGGTGTGAACCTGTTGCTTAACAGAGATTCACTTCAGTTCATGATTCACCAGCTGGCATTTCCATTTAAGAACAGTTTGTCTTTTTGGGAATGATTAAAGTTTGCAAACCACAGTTCAAATCAATAATTCAAATCAACACTTTTCGGTAAAAAGTTCCATCCATTAAATAAACGTTGATGCGTAAATATCAAAAACTATCTTTATCCTCGGTTAAAAGAAACAGGTAACTGTAAAACGAAAAACATCATTGACAAGCAAAAGTTGCAACTGATAGTTTTCTGTTAGATCAAAATGTTTTTAATCAATGAATCGATTCAAAACATCACATCAGGCTGAAATCAGAGCGATTCCAATCACTAAAGGTGCTGGAGCCCTGTTGATTTTGCGTGAACGACTCTCTGAATCTTTGAAAACGAGAGAAAAAGTCACCAGAGTTTGAAGATAGGTCATAAATCTCACCCACTACTCAGACACCCACAATATTGTGTTTTTACCGAAAAGGTTTTTTTCACTACTCCTACAAATTGGGTTCACATTTCATCAATTTTTGCACAAACTGTATCTGGCCAAACAAAGTTATCATTCAGATTTATGATTTTCAATTCAACCCTCAGTCATCCAGATCATGGTTATCCACATGGACTTAAATCAAGGACAATTGGACTTGTTTGTAGATTCTCAAAAGACGTTTCACTTCTCGTCCGTTTCATTTCACTTCTGACAGACAGGTGTGAGGAGGTCCAGGTGTTTAACCTGAGCAGGGGCGTTTGTCAGGTCATTGGCTCATTAGTGCTCCTCCCTGTTGTAACAGCCATCGCCCCACCAGTCTGTCAGACCTGAAGAAGCTGATGATTGCTCAAATGGTGAGTCCACGGTGATATTCAGTGTCTATTTTCTACACTATACACATTTTCTGTTTCACCAAATATTTGATTAAACATCACCAAAATATTTAACAATACACATGGAATCAGCGTGATTTTTTTTACATTTTAAGTTTAAACAAACAAAAAAAAAAAATCAGTTTGGCTCAGGTGATGGACTGCATTTCTCTGGGGATACAAAGGTCCAGAGTTCAAATCCCCAGGTGGCCATGTCCCACTTGCCAACAGAATGATAGTGGACCTCATGAATTGCTACTTGTAGGAATATTTCTATTTATTTCTCTCACAGATTGATGCAGTTGAATGGTCAGAATTTATAATCGATGCACCGATGCAGCACATAAATTGTTGTACCCCTACTCTACACAGCTGAGACTTACCTGACCTACTTCAGAAAAAAAAAATCCTTCACTCTCACCGCTGGCAAAAACAGAGCAATTTTAATTATCCAGCCACAAAGCCAGGCAATGTTTCTGGGTTTGCACCATGTCTCCACTTGAAAAAATATTTTTAATTATAAACAAAAGGCTTCCACTGGTCACGCTGCATGAGTACCATCTGATTTGGACGGACTAGACAAAATAAATTAGTGTGTACCTGCAGGTCAGTACAGAACACACTTAACCAGGCCAAACAGAGGGACTGCTGTTTCAACGCAGGCCCACCGCCCCTGGGCTTCCGTAAACACAAACACTCCACCTTGGTTTCTAAATGTAGGGGGAAAACACGTCCACTGTACACACATACACACTCTCACACACACCCCAAACCCACACACAGTCCTAATCGTCCATCCACTCCTTCATGTCGTACACAGACTATGACTGTTCTTATGGCATGGATCCTTAAAATGGGTACAGTCTGTCCCAGGGCACTTTGGTGTTAATTTTGGTGGTGGTGAAAATGACGCAGTATGGGAGCCTCAGTGAACTGGAATGCTATGTGGAAATGCATTAAAACACAACTTTGTTCGGACTGAATAAAGGCTTTTTTGTTCCAGACATCCTTAGAAGTCCTTTTTTTCTTCATTTGATTCTATGTTTAATGCATAAATCTATTTAAACCCTGGCTCCCCAGACATCCATGCATGGTCAAGAAAGTTTTAAAAAGTTCAAGTTTTACCTACCCGAGTCATGTCAGAGTGTGTGGCTCCAGAGAGACATGATTACTGAGGACATTAAAAGTTAATGGCCCCGAAAAAACAGACATTGACCCTTTATATGTCTTTAGAGTGGAAATAAGTTGCGTCAGCCTGCCCTGGGAACTTAAAGGAAGGCTGAATCATTGAGCTTCCCTTGGGAGTAAGTAACCATTGTTCACTTCATTTGTTTTGTTTGTACCCTGAGTCAGAGTACAGAAATTCAATTCCCCAAACTTTCCTATTTCCCCACAGCCCAGATATGGGCATCAGCAGCCAAATGCACATCAATCTACAGTATATAACCACTGCACTATCAAATTGATTCATAGTACTTCAAAAAATATGTACACATATTGTCTTACTGGGTTACTGAATAGCATCAGTAGTATTCATGTTCAGTTATTTTGAATATTGTGAGCACTGCAGTCAAAAAGATGGTAATCTGATGATGATTCCTCCCTTACACTTTCCCCACAGCTGTTCCTTCTCCCAGATTCAAGTCGGTATCATACATGCTGATGACAGCAGTCAACATTTGACTAATTTCTAATGTAATCATTGCGTCATGAATAATGAGAAATGCTCATGGGGGCTCTGAGTAATATGTTCAAATTGCTTCTATAGTCTGACCAGCAGTCAAAATAATCAAAAAGGATTCATTTTATAATTAGATGAAGTATAATTATATAAATGGTCACAGCATCTCGGTGATCTTAGCACAGCTGGAGTCAGCAAATGCAATTTTTACCCAATAATTGACTAAAACAATGATTCCCTGATTAAAATTATAGCTGATTAATTTTATGTGAATTGAGTAATCAATTAATCAACTAATTGTTCAAGCGCTAGATTGAAATAAAGCATTTTTTCACTACTAGTCAGAGCCTGAAGAGCTGTTGAGTTGTTCCTGCATTTCCTCCAGAGTAACACAAATGACACTCTCTCACTTGTTGGAGCTGATTACCTTCTCACCTGATGTTGCAGCGTATAAACTTTGCAAGGGCGGTGTCTAATATCTGCACGGGGAAAAAATGCTGTTGAATATTTTAGTTACAACTTGATTGAGCTGGCAAAGCAGTTTCGTGCAACAGGTGTGGAATTTATTCCGTCTGGGCAATGCTAATGAACCATTTTGGCAAACGATGTTATGATACCGAGAGCCAGCGAACCTCCCGCAGCACAGCAACACAGCAGAGTCGATCCATTTTTCTGACACAATGGATGAAGGATGTGATTATCCTGATTATTGCTGTACCTTCAGCTACCTCCACAGTGGATGCTGCACACCTACACACAGCAAGGCAGCGTGGGACTGTACAGCATCTGCACTTGTTCACATTACATAGTATTGTGATTACTACAGCACTAAGAGATATGATACAGTCGCCTACAAAGGAGGGAAGAGGGGAAGATATTTCTCGAGCATACCTGTAAAGTCCTTAAAAATTGCGCCTCTGCGATTGGAGGCCTGGATTTTGGAAGAGCAGCTGAAAGAGGCTTGTAACAGTGTGGTATTTGTTTCAGGCCAGATAAAGATAACATTAGCGGACAGACAATAGGGTCACTGATCTGAGTTCATTTGTAACGGAGAAGCATGAAGGCTTTATCGTAGGAGTCGCTGAATTACAGTGCAGCTCTTGTTTGCCAGCTTATGCTCAGCCAGGCATGATGGTGTACCACTTAGTTCTGTATTCAGTCTATTCAGCATGCGGGTTTTAACATCAACAATAAAAAAAAAAAAAGAAAAAAGAAAAAAAGATAAAAACAGTTATATTTTATGGACTCTTTTTATTGGTCATAATTTGCAACATAATTCTACTTGACTCTTGGAAGCCTCAAAAGAGCAGAATATAAGTTGTGGTGTGAAGTACAACCTCTTTACCAGAATAATGTGGACACAGCTGTACAGAGTTTTAAATGTGCACCACCACAACACCACAAGTAAAAGCTTATTTGGTGTGATAGAGCAACGGGGAAGGGGGGGGGGCACTTTGATAGTTGAAATATCGCAGTCTGCAGATGTAATCTTCAGGTGCTCCAGCCTCATTTGTCTGTCATCCTCCCTGAGCTTCGGCGAGCATCTTTATCAGGCCTCCACAGAAAGGAATCCGCAAAGACTAACAGATGAAACATGGAGGGATTGATTTCAGCAGAATCACTACTGGCAGCCCTGAGAGGAGGAGATAATTACCACTTTGACAAGCTTTGATCACAGGTACAGTTATTCTCAGAATGTCAGTGTTGATAGAACAATGAGATGACGACCCCGAAATTCAGATGCAGTTGCCCTAGTTTCTCTTTTCCCCCTGCTTGGAGTCTGAATGGAGGCTCTGTCTAACGCAAGAACAGACAAGAACGCCAAAATGAGGCTACTTGACGTGGCTTGGCTGTCCATAATTCGCTTTTGATTTGTAGAGATGGGGATCCACTGAGAGCTATTGAAACACATCAGGAAAATGAAGAGAAAAAAAAACATGCGGATAAGTTGTCCATGACCTGTAAATACTGTGGGCGGAATGAATCACTGTGGTTGCTTTTTTGTAAAAAGGCAGCAATTTATCAGACAAAATGACGCTGGGATCGGTGAAGCTTGTGTTCGAGTCAGTTTTTAGCAAGGAAGGAGGTGTGTGGAGTCATGTGGGTAATGCTAGTGGGAAGGGAGAAAAAATCAAGGTGAAGCTTTAACCTCACCACAAGGAAGAAAGGGTTAGTTCATAGTGCTCTCTTTGAAAGTGCATCCAGACCACAGCGCAGCCTAAAACAAACATGACTCCTACGCCGGCCGGGCTGAACTGTATAAGGATACTGTATTTATCACCAGAGCCACCCAGTCATAGGAAGGAAGAGGCCTTTGTTTGTGTGTTTGAAGGTCCAACAAGGAGTCGGGTTTTTCCCCCTCCAACCTCAAAATGTAAGCAACAGATCTGATGATACAGCTCTCAGTCCAGCACTTTTTCCCCCTCAGAGTTTGTTTACTGTTTTATTTTCAGGTGGCTTGCACGTGTGTTGTTCCGCTCCTGCAGAGTCTGTGTCATTTGTGTTTCACCTCCTGCTGTATCCTGCTCATGAGCCCCGTGCTGATGCTGTTGTCCTGCAGGCTCAGATGCCTCAGCGGAAACTGAGTCCTGCAAAGCAGCGCCGCCATGATGTCATTTCCTCCCACATCGCTGATGCCGTTCCCGTCCAGGTCCACCTGCCTCAAGCTCATGCTGACCTTCAGCGTGTCGGCCAGAAGCCTGACTCCCGGGTCGCCCAAGTTGCTCTCATCCAGAATGATTTGAGCAAGCGAGTTGTTTCCTTTGAGGCTGTCGAAAAGCTCCTTCCACGCTACCAGGTCAGCGCCGCTCGTCTGCGCCAAGCCCAAGTACTGCAGGTACGAGTGCTGCCTTATGTACGACGCCAGCACCTTTATCCCATCGCTGCTCAAGCCATTTCCCCCGATATCCAGCTCCAAGAGTGTAAAAACCTTGAATGATCCCCAAGAAGCGGTGGGGTTATTTACCAGTGGAGGCAGAAACATATTCTGCTCTGATGGGAAGAGCATTGCCTGTTGCTGGATGGCGGCGGCTCTTGCTGTTTGCTCCTGCAGCTCAGCTATCCCATTCAACAGGGTCAGCACTCCGTGGTCACGCAGTTTGTTTCCGAACAAGCTGTAACAAGAGGAGATTGTTAACCATGGAGATTTGTTTTGATTCTTTCAACAGAAGTTGGCTTTAAAGATCAAAGTCCCCTTTTAAGATGTAGAATCTAGACTTGCATTTTCATTATCTTTCAATAAATCCTTTCAAAGACCTTCCTTCTATTCCACATTCGTGGTTGAAAGTGATATTTTTGATCTACAGTGCTATTATGCCTCGCACTGTCCCTTTGTATCTGATGTCCTGTTGTCCTTGTGTGATGACTGTCAGCATGCACTGCAGATCTCTAAATCTGTAAATAGTCATTGTGCCCCTGCACTAATGTCACCATGACAAATTCCTGTGCACTGACTCTGCTTTGTGATTACTCAGTGAAAATGAAATAACTCTGTTTTCCTGTTACTGTTCACAGAAAAGAGGCTGTGACAGAACGTGACAGAGGATTTATTTAGATTGCATTGTGAATTTTGTTGTATTTCTATACTTGGAAAGCCATCATTGGGTTATACATGAGCAGGCGGCAGCATGTCTTCAGTTTTACAGTACTGCCTTCTCAATGACAATACAAAAATGAAAAGGCCATCCCTTAAAGAATCATACTGACCCTGTTTTGAGTTCTTGTCAACAGTCATGCTTGCATCTGTCCTTCACATGAATCTGGTTTGTAGGTGTGTACAGAAAAGGCTCTGGTAGCTTAGAATTCAAGGCTGATTTACCACTATTCACTACCATTCATGTTCAAACAATGCAATCAAGTTGCTATTCATAGGTAATTCCATCCTGTCAGTAACTGGCTGGCATGTACTTTTGCTAAAATTACCATAAATCCATTAAATTTGCACACCAGAAAGGAACTGTTTTTGGCCGCTGCATTCAAATTCAACTCAGCTCTTTTCAGCTTGTTAGTGACAGCTCGGATGGTGGAGCCCAAGTATAGTGCAGGTCAACAATTGGCTGAAAGTTACACTAGGGAACAAGGAAACACATTCCTTACATGTAAACTAGAGACAGAGGGAGTGCTGCAGATACATCTGAAGTAAGTGGCTTACTCCAAAAACCTTTGAACCTATATTTGCAAATTTTATGTAATTATAACAGTAATTTTAGCGAACTTGCGAACTAATTACCAATGCATAGTAATTGATAAGTTTCATGGAGCAGCTGAAAATGAAGGAGGGTGAAGTGGTTTAAGTTAAACTTGACTGTGCTCACTTACTGTCACAACTATTGACAAGAAGTCAAAACCGGATTGATATGGTCCTTTTTATCTGATTCTGACTGCTATCCTATATATTTCTGATTTTGATTTTGATTCTAATGTCAGTTTTGATACTCAGTGGATGAGTGGAACAATAAGGAGGCCGGAACTCACTGTAAGCCTTTTACTTGAGGCTTGGCTCTCAGCACATCGAGGAGGATGAAAGCACCATATGGGCCGATGAGGTTCAGGTTGAGGTTGAGCAGGGTGACCTCAGACAGGCTGCTTTTTAACGCCCCTGCAAGGCTCAGCAGAAGGTCGTCTGTCAGGTCAGTGTTTCTCAGAACCAGCTGCTCCACCTCATCAGATGTGTTCAGCACCGTCATCATGGCGTCCAGCTATGGTGACGGTCCAAGAGAAAATAACACAGTCATTTATATAGCCATACTATTATCTTTGGATTTGGTTTTGGTGGGTGCAAGATGTCAGTAAAATCTATTCCACTTCCAAAATGTGGTAAATCTATCTCTAAGAAACTAAAGGGACTGTTAAATTTGATCACTGTGCATTTTAAAGTCTATCTGACGGGTCTTGAAAGCATTTCATACCGGGTTGTAGAGCCACCAGAATTGGAGTTACGAGGTTTTCTCATGACAACAGCGATATATATTTATTTTATTTTCATAGCTTCTATTCTAGCCTATAATCCTGGTGGAGAATGGATTTGCACATGAAGATATGAAAATACATGGACAACGTGATAAAAATGGAAATATCTCATCTTACTTCTAAATCACCTCAGTAACCGGGCAGCTAGCTTTCCATCACATTGGCATTCGTGAGATACAGAAATTCCATTTTGCAGCCCAGACAGAATTTTTTTTTCCTTCCCACACACAAAAAGACACTTTGCATTGCTACCCTGAGAATAGAGCTTTGCAAAGGTATTTACTGTTTATGTGTGAGAGCAGCAATAGCTCCAAAATGTGTTGGCCAGGGCTGAGGTGTGACCAGGACAGGTGCTGGAGGTTTGCGCTGTGGTGAGAAAGGGTGAGAGTCCAGGCCAGACATATGGTGCGGCTGCTGGACACATCCACTCTGCCACTTTGCTAGACCTTGAGGAATTTTTCAGGCACTGCTGGAAGCTTTTTCATAATGGTGGGTAAGACTCAGCCAAACACCTGCCTTGGCCTAAAACAGTTACTACCCATTTGGTACAATGTTATAACTTTCCAATAAATATTTGTAGCTGCTATAATCTTTCTAGCAGTTCACAGGGACAACAACATGTACTCTAGTACTGTACTGTATTGTATATCGTGTTGTATTGTATGTACTAAATACTGGACTTTAATACAAAAGCATCCTGATTTGCAATGTAAGCAACTTATATCTTTTTTCCATACATGCTCATTCTTTTTAAAATATAGCAACTTTGTTACGTAACCTTAGTACCAACCTTAGGACCTCAGTGGCCACATCAGTGGATGAATGTAATGTATGTATGTGTGTTGATTTTTTGATCATTAATACATTATCAGGTCAGTTACTACAGGCCCTAAAACTCAGCAATGTAATAATCATAATTTGGGGAAGGAATAAATCACTGTGTAAGTTGTAGGTAACTTTTATCCAGTCATTGGTGAATTTGTGGCATTAACAGGATTAATAAAACATTAGCTGCAAATTGTAACAGAGAAATTATCAGTGCACTGATCAGATAGATGTACTATGCCTCATGCTGTTATGGGGACCCTGTTCCAATGAGTTTCATTCTAGAGAGAATTTCTGGCACAAGTACAGATGCTGTGATAATTTGTGTTTTGCACTCACCTGTGCCTGCAGGTCTTGTTCTTTAACAGGCTCCTCTGTGCTGGCACTCTGGCCAGCTGTGTCCTGCTCCTCTGGCTCTGCATCAGGATGCAGGACAGTGTCGCTTTCCTCACTGAGTTCCACATCTGAGCCCGCAGCTTTGGGACAGGATGACAGCCTCTTCTGGAGCCGGCACCTCTCCAGGACTTGGCACACAGAGACAGAGACCAGGGCTCAGGCACAACACTGTCTCCCAAAAAGCCAAGTTCAGTCACTGAGGCTGATACTGCTTACACTGTTCATGTGAAAATGGATGTAATAAACTCAATGAAATTGTGAGATTCTGCTTGTGGGAAAGCAGCTTCAGCAGCAGATTCAGATTCATGTGTGTGTGTGTGTGTATGTGCGTGTGTGTGTGTGTGTGTGTGTGTGCGTTTGTGAGTGTAATGTCTGCATAACTTCTCACAAACGAAATCCATCTTTTCCGATGAGACAATGTTCAATGCACTTTCTTGTCAATTCTACTTTTGCTGTTTAAGTGTATTATGTAAATCAGTTACAACACTCAGGGGGATTCCAGTTCTTTCCTACTGTACTGTGGTTTCTTTACTCACTGTTTGCCTTGAACCAGTTGTGTTTGTTCAGGCCTTGCTCCAGCGCAGCGCTCATTTCCACACATTCTTCATAGAAGTCCTTGAGTCTTTCCCCATCTCTGCTTTTCCCATTTGATCCCAGATCCTTTTTTTTCTCTCCATTCTGCTTAGTCAGTGCTTCCTCATCCTGCAATGAATCTTTAAAAAGAAGCACTCCTGTTCTGTACCCATTTTCTTCCAGAAAAAAATATAAATGGAAATACCACAAACAGATGGACTGGAGGTCATCTGTATCTCCACTTTGAAAGAATGGGTGCCTGATGCCAGATTTTTACTTTATCTATTTTTCATCTTCTGTCACAGGAATGAACAAAACCAGCACGTCAGGTAAAATGAGTGGAACAGTACTCACCAAGAACTTTGGCTGCCTTATTGAATTCCTGGTGGTCTCTCTGCAGGGTTTTAACCTCGTCAGACATTTTCTGGTGTGTTTGATCCTGTTTGGCAAACGATGCTTGGTCTTCGCATTTATCTACCACCGTTGACATCTGTGACACCTCGTCGCCCTTGCTGTCTTGTCCTTCCTTTCCTCTGTTATTTCCAGCTGCTTTGCCCTTGCTCTCTCTCTGATTAGACTGACCCTTGCGTCGTTTGGGCTTTGAGGTGTCTTTAACCCCTGCCACAGCGAGGTCTTCGCTGTCTGTGGATCGGCTGCTGCCTTCCTTGAGGTGTCTCCTCGTCCTCCGCACTGGTTTCTTTTCTGGTTTGGCCGGGACGAACAGTGGAGATGATGGACATGACTCTACAATGCCTGCATAAAAGAGTAAAAAAATGCTTTGAGGGGGTATTTTGTCTTCAAACTAGTCCATTAAAAACAGGGATTGGGCCTTGTGTCAAAAAAATGTTGATGAATGTAAGAAAGTAAGTAAGTAAAGGAAAATAGAGAGACTCATTTACAGGCTTTATACCGTTGCCAGGTTTCTGTTCTGGAGGGAGAATTAAATTCTCCTTTGTGCCATTCAGCTGCTGGCAGGAGCTGTATTTGTTTCGAAGACTTATACATCTGAAAAAGATGAAAAATCTTCTTTCATTATGGCTCATGTTCCCTTCACAATATTGTCTGCCACCGAGAACATGGTGAAGTTATTCCCTTATGTCATGCAATATGATTTTTTTTTCTCTGTCAATCCACAGTACATCTACATACCCAATGAATCAGCCATTATCATCATGAATGTGTTTTGACAGGTGGCTAATTTATCATTTTCTGCCAATGACATGGTGTCTGTCTCACAGAGGGTGAAGTCTGACCTGTAACAGGGTGTCCCACCAGCCAGCCAAGTGAGTCTGAAGCAGCTCTTCTTGCCCTGCTGGAAGCCTGGAGCATACCGATACTCACAGCAGGAGCTGATTCTTGCTGCCATGATGCCATTCACATAAATGGTAGCACTGAAGGGGTAACCTCTGTGTCTCTGTGAGACAAACTGGAACTGCTCTACAGGACATAACAAATACAAGAAAAATATTTTGCAAGGCTCGGCTTTGGCAAGGACTGCATGATGAAATATGGATCACAATACAAATTTGACTGAAAATGTATAAATAGAGCTTCAAATACACCCTGCTGCATAACATCTGAGTACTCTAATAAAATATACAAACTGACTTAGAACAATTTATTTAAAAATTCACATTCTAATTAATTCAACAGACTCATGCACTTACTTGACACAGTGCACTACAACAGATGTCATATAACATCATATAAAAACAGAGCTCATAAGTGACACATAGCAATACAATATAAGGGGCTAGAGGATCTAGCCCCTTATATTGTATTGTGCATTGTATTGTACTGTGTCTGTCCATGGCTTATCACAAAATACTAGGCCTATCAGCCTAAATATTTTTTGTGCATAGTTATGATTGTATGATGAAGAACTTTTCAATTTTTGTGGTGCTGAAAAACCTATGAAAAACATTTGTTCTTGCTACTTCTGCTCTCTCTCTTCACGCAGCCAAAATCTAGCCGCTTGAAACGACATATTTTGCAATCAAATATTAGAAAGGCCAGGTTGTTGAACTGCATACTACCTTCACTGGCTTAACAGAGATTCACAATTCAATAGCCGGCGATTCTATGATTCTATATATTTTTTATGTTTCTATTTGATTTGAGCTCATAAACACAATCTGAGTCAATTCAATTCAATCCAATGCAATTTTTACTCAGTCAGCAAAAATTTGAGTAGTCTTGAAGTGAAATTCAGAGTCCTCTTTGTCTAGGACTGCTTATCGTTAAGATTAGATTTTATCGATTCTTATTCCAGTCCCTATTTTGGTTCTGTTTATCGATTCTGGTTCTTATTGATTCCGGATTCTGAATCATTTCATATTTTTCAAGCTTTTAGTGGGAGGTTCAGCTGTGAATCATCTGCATAGAAGTGACAGGAGATGCTATGATTTTTCCAAGAGGGAGTGTGTTCAGGCACAACAGAAATGGCCCCAGAATGGATCCTTGAGGGACCCCATAGATGACGGTGGCAAAGGAAGAGGAAAACTGACCTATAGCTGCTGAGAATTTCCTATGTTTAAGATTAAGACCAGTTTAGTGCTGTACCCTTTTGTACCAGTTCACTCTGCACAACATATTAAAAGCATGTCATGATCCATAGTGTCAAAGGCAGCACCAAGATCCAGCAAAACCAGGATGGTATTTTCCCCAGAGAGTAACAGGTCATTTGTCACCTTTAACAGAGCTGTTTCTGTGCTGCAGCAGGGCTTGAACCTTAATGAAACAGATCAAGGATCCCGTTTGTATTCAGGAATGGCTGCAGTTGTGACAGGGCAATTTTCTCCATTAATTTTGAAACAAAATAGCAATTTAGAGATGGGCCGATAGTTTCTTAAACATTTAACATCAAGGTTATGATTTTTGAGCAGAGGCTGGACAACTGCATGTTTTAAACATGTGAAGACTGTGCCAGAGGCCAAGCAAGAATTAATAATAACTTGAAAGCCACAGCCAATTATATCAAAAGTTTCCTCTATGATGTGGGAGGGCACAAAGTCACGGGGGAAGGTAGTGGGTTTCATGGGCAGTGATCTTTTCAGTGAAAAACATCAAAAACTTCTCACAGATGTCAGTGGATGCTTCAACACTGTGAGAGATACGGGACTGAGAATAGAATTTATAGTGCTGAACAGAATTTTACGTCTGTGAGAATGTTTATTGATTATCTCAGGGAAATACTTAGCCCTGACTGCCTGGAATTTATCCAGATGGTTTTTAAATATTTCTCATATTGCTCAATATTGCTCAGCTTTCTGCCTAAGAGGACGGGTCGAATCGTCCGACCACTGACAGGATTTAAGTTGGGAATGTTTATATTTGAGGGAGGCTACAGAGTCCATGATAGCAGAGCAGGAGGAACTGAAGAGGGAAATGAATTTATCTGGGCTCCAAGAAAGAAAGAAGCTCAGCAGCAGAAGAAATTGAGGATGGCATTTCGTTGACAGGCTTCAGCAAACTGATTTGCAGTGAGAACATTTATGTAAAGAGAATGGGTTTTGGCAATACACAGATGAGTAAATAACGTGACATTGTTATCAGAATAGCATGGGTCCTCAAAAAAATTAAATTAAATTTAAAAATTTAAAAAATTATTAAAATTATCATTAGAAAACCCATAAAACCCATAATCAACATAGGTGCATGATAAGGCTAAAATAATCCTAGACATGTATGAGATCGATAACCATGGGTTTACCTGGACAACATACGTGCATATTAAAATCACCCAAGATCAACAGTCTGTCATGCAGTGGAACAATATGAGACAGGAAGTTGGAGAATTCTGCTGTAAAGTCTTTATCTGTCTTGGGTGGCCTATAGAGCAAGACCCAGAGTAAAGGGTTAGTCACAGATTCTGCTTTTACAGTCTGTAATTAAAATGTAGAATACCTCTGGAAAGCAAGTGTCTGTAATTTAAGCCAATTCTTGAAAACCTTGTGCCCTCTCTGCTAACACACCTAAGAGTGCTAATAAATAAAGTTTGTTGAACACAGTTCACCAAAAATGGTTGACCACTTTTCTTCCCCTTTAACCTTTTTCTTTCTGAAGTGATGTCTGCCTGATGTGTGTCAACACATCCATGATGAAAAGAGGAAATACATGGAGTTATTTTGAGTTTTGTGTGTTTTAGGTCCATGGCAATATTGCGTGGAGGCAGTTGCCCAGCAGGTCACACATCACCTTTCTGTTCAGTCTATAACATTTATTTTCACTGCCATATCTGGTTTAACCCCAATTCTCTCTTGTGCCACAGCCTTCATCATCCTCATCACACTGCTGCTCTGAGGGCAGATGAGTAATCAATGTGTGAAAATAGTTTCAATAGAGTTTTTGAATAGTGTACTAAAGGAGGAGCTGGAGGAGACTGAGAGACAGCAACACCTTTACACTCCAGCGCCCTCTAGTTCAGTGTTGTGGCACTATAACGGCACTATAGGCACTATACATAAATAAGCATAGACCAACTTTTACAGTTGATATTTGGCTGATTGTGAAATTGGTCTTTTTCTCTAGGAGTTTGTGACTTAATACATCATAAAATTTGCAACAACTAAAATCACTTGCTTCTTTGTTTGAAAACAATTATCTTAAGATGGACCTGGCTGAAAAGCTTAACCTGTTTTGGACCTGCAGTTGTTTTAGGATTCCGGAAAAAATGCAAAATGCATTGATATCACTCTTTTGGGTGGAAAGATATTAGTAATCAGTATCAGCCTCAAAAAACTACACCGGTGCATTTTTAGTATTTAGTGTAGTGGAATATTGTGCCAAACCTGTCTTTATATTTTTACTTTTTACAATTATAATGACACTGTAAATACAGAGTATTTGGAAAATAACATTCACAGTGTGTTCTTTTTTAGGGGGCATGTTTGGCCTTTCTGGTTTCAGTGCCAAACATTTCTCATGTCATACCTCCTGGGGTCACCAAGCCCTTGAAGACACAGATATTTTCCCCTCCATTGATCTGCTGGAGCACCTTCAGTTCATCTCGAGTCGACCTCAGATCTGACCGTGGATGACCTTGTCCCAGATAGGTCATCGTCACATTGACGTTGGACCTCTTTGACTCCCTCAGTGCCTTCAGGTTGCTCTGATGTGAAAAAAAAGGAGAAGGCGGCGGGGTTGTAAAAAGGTAATTCACTGAAGAGGCTGACTCATGCTCACTCGAAGTAAAACAGATGTCAGATTACCTGTTTTATTTTAGACTGATCTTTAGCTTTATGCGAGCAAACTGAAGAGAAAGATCCTCTGCGCTTGTCGTAAAGGTAAGGGCACGACTGACTCAGAGCCCCTCTGATTGAATTAAGACTTGCAGCCTTTGTTGTGATGGCCGGGAGGTAAACATCGCCTGTACCAGCTCCACTTGGACGGATGGTTGGTTTATCCAGCTGTGGGTTCATGCAACAATTAAAGGCAAAATCTACCGAATATCACATTTCACATGCTGTTCTTATTACTTTGGACCATTTAAAAGAGACTTAAGAGCATAAACAAGTTTCTCCCTAAAAGGAGAAGCAAGAGTAGCTTGATTTATGTAATCGAGATTAAACTCCTGGGGCCGCTCTGCTGACTGTGACTGGCAGATCTGTTCCATGGGCACGAGTGAGCACATTTACTGGTTTTTAACTGTCAGCACAAGAAGTGATTTGGATTTGCATGCTCTGAAAAGCAAAATTAGCCTCCAACCCATTGTCTCTTGTTGACATAATGAGTTAGAGCGCTGGCTTCTTTTGCTTCCAGCTTTGGGAGCAATGTTCCTGTTCAAAATGTTTAGTGAACTTTATGATTTGAAAGGAATGGCAGTAATATTTTACTTCTGATTGAGAGGGGTGTTTTAATATATTTTGAATGATATTTGAAATAGTTCAAATAAATAAACTTAGTACAATTTTAAGGTGCTAGTACTTTGTTGAGTATTTCCATTTTATGACACTTTACACTTTTACTTTACTGTATTTAAGAGGGAAATATTGTACCTTTCACTGCAGTACAATTATCTGACAGCTGTAGTTACTAGTTACTTTGCAAAATAAGCTTTTACATGCACAGCATCAAATGTGATGGACTGTTTGCATGTAGCCAGCAGTATATGGAGAAGTTAGAGATGCAACATTAAAATACCTCTTACAGGTTAATGCAGCAGTAACTTAATACTCTGAAAAGAGCCAACCTGCACAATAGCAACTTCTATTTTTTTATACTAAACCACATTTTACCGCTAATGCTTATATACTTTCACTTAAGTAAAATCATGAATACATAACTTTTGCTTTCACTGGAGTTTTTTTTTCCCCATTACATTATTGCCACTTAAGGTGAAGGACTTGAGCACTTTTTCCACTTATGTTCCTCCACTAATGCATCTTTTAAACATCTCCCTCGCTTTGATGCACATGCAAATACAATGGGGTTAGAAGTCTTCAGAGTTTTTTTTTTTTTTCAGCAGCAACTCCAAAGCATCAACATCACAGTGGCATGTTGTGTAAAGAGCCAGCTGTTGACCTTGTAGATCTCCACCATGTCGGGACTCTCGAGGAGGAGGAGTTTGCTCTTCTCTCTGATCAGACTGGCGATAGAGTGGATCATCTTGGCGTCTCTACCAGACTGAGGCGGCATCTGTTGAAGAATCATCATCAATCATCAAAACACAGAGTTGCAAAGTGCTTTACCTGCAGTAAAACAGTAATATATAAAACTAATAAGATAAAAACAGGCTCTCAACAAACACTTACAGGCGTATCTCTGTCCCTGTTGTGCATTCCCTTGTGAAGGAGATCTTGCAGGATATTCACGCTGTGTCTCCTGACCCTTCTCATTGATTCCTGATATGGCTCCATCTCATCAGCGCTCGTGCAGATGTCACAGGTCTTCCCATCACCACATACAAATACAGCAAAAGAAAGATGATGTTTCTTTCAAAGAGTACTTTAGAAGCTGCAGTCCTATGCCGTGCTTCTTAATCTATACTTTACCTCTACATTGTAGGCCTTTAGCTGAGTTACTTTCTTTTTAAAGATTTTTTCAGCATTTTTGCTTTATTGGATAGAGATAGGAAAGCAAAGGGGTGACATGCAGAAGAATTTGAACCCAGGTCACTGCAGTCAGGGCTTAGCTGTGATGTGTGGTACGCGCTCTGCTGGGTGGGTGCTGGGCATACCGGGGCAACCAAACACCCAGAGTGACTTTCAAAGAGTGCAACAATTCTGTAGTAAAAGCTTAAATTCTCTGATTACTGTTGCAGAGAACTGGTGCGAAAAGAAATTAAATTAAAAGGAGCGCAGGCCTTTTCTGGGGTCAGCCCAATGTTCCTTCAGCGCCTTTTAAATTCAAATTAAATTTCCATCTAATTTTGGGCTGTATGTTTCCACAGCCCTAGGTTCGGTTAGGATTACGGTTTTAATTTTAATTTCATTTTTCTTCATATATAACTGATTGAAATGGCCAATGCAAACTTTCAATCAAGAGTTTAGACCGCTTAGTATGAGCTAAGAATACACAGGGCTGAGGAAACACTATATGCTCCCTTTTTTTAGAGCAAACAAAAGGATATGATTCAGTTGGTGATGACTTCTCTGACCTTTTTGTGCCTCAGTGGGTAGAGCAAGGCAGCAATACTGTTGTAAGGGGTTCAATTCCCACCGGAGCCTCCTGTGCTAAAAATATTTTCAATCTTGTTTGAGATCTCTGGATGCAGGGGTGTCTGTTAATCCACCAGTGGGAAACTAAACGAAGACGACATTTATCTTTGGCTTTCCGCTGTGTGCTAACAAGCCTCCATTGTTTCCAGCACAGCCAGCCAACGAATTAGATGTACAGTATTTGTAACCTAATCGCAGGCTGCATCCATGGCCATGTCATCTGCTGTGCTGAGTGCTTCTGGGATAGGAGGCAGCAGAGGGGCAGACAGCCAGGGCCCGAGATTAGTAAGCATGCATGAGCGCGCATCAGCTTTAGATGTTAAACAAAACACAACGTAAAAACACAAAAATACAATGCAATCCCATCATGCACACATCCTGTATCCGTCCTGATTGCCACTTCAAGTTATTCTTTCTCAGATGTTGCACAGCAGTCATGTTGTCACACAAAGAAAACTCTCTCCTCTCTAAAGCAGTTGGATGTGTGTGATGGGATACCAGAGGTGCAAGTGACTAATTGCATCTACTCATGTTACTGCAGCTGAGTAGCTTTTTTATGTACTTGTACTTCTGTGAGTATTTTTTTATAGTTAGTACTTTTACCTAAGTACATTTTTGCTTGAGTATTGTGCTTCACTTCATTTTAAATCAGATCCATCACAGAGAGCAAATGATCACTGACAGATTGTGGAACCTTTCACAATAAAGGCTCGGTCAGCAAAGATGAGAGGAGGAATCTGCCTCTACTTTGTTGGTTCTGATTTGGAGTTTTGACATTTGCAAATTTCCAATAAAAGGTGAAACGATGAAAAATTGAAGATGGTCGATGGAAGCGAGGACCGTTTAGACTCAAGCGGCAAAACTGTTGAATAAGTGTTGGAAAAAAGGGGGGAAATATCAGTGAGTGGTGTGGAAAAGATCACTGCTAACACAATTACTGTTTTGAAAAAGAAACTCTCAACTCCCAGTGCATTTTAAGCGAGACACTTTTACTTTTACTTCAGTGGATTTATACAGCAGTACTTCTTCTACTGAAGTAAAATATCAGCAAAGTAATAATACTTCTAATTGAGTAACAATTTGTAGAACTCTTTCCACCACTGGGCAATACTCTTAGTGTCCTCTGCTGAGTTTCTGGGCTAAATTTCATTCTTCTTTTATAGCCAGAAAACATTAATTTTCTGTTGTTGTTCTTTTTGTTTTGTTTTGTTTTGTAGTTTCATTAATCTCATAAGAGTTGTTAAAATGTGATACTTCAAAAAGTTTGTAATAGCCTCCCAGCATTATCCTTTTTCACCTTGAGTTGTGGATAGCACATAGCAAAATGCTGTGTTTTTACCAGTTTGTTTGATGATGACAAATGTCATCACAATAATCCACATTTCAAGTGATAAGCTATCCTCTGAACTTGCCTCTATCATTCCATAGTCACTCTAACTAATTACTGTTATTTTGTAGGAGCTGATTAGATAGTTTCATTTCATTTTTTCTTCCTCATTAATTTCAACCCGATTGACTGATGGGCAGAGAACCTACCTGTTGTCTTGTCCAGGTTCAGTGCTGAGTGTGTGTGTCCTTTCCTGGAGGTTTATTACATTAATTAATCTCATAATTGACAAGATGAGTCATATAGAAAAGTTGGTATTAGTTACTTAGAATACCCCTTGTTTTTTTTTCATATATATTAAAACAACAACAAAATATTAACGAGTTTCCAGTTTTACCTCACCCATTTCCATCAAAGTGACATGTTTACCTCTTGTTTTGTCATGTTTCCTTTCCACGATATTTATTACATTAATTAAGCTCATAGTTGATGAGGTGTGTTACTTTGAAAAGTTTATAGTTACTTTCCACCCAGTGTATAGATACTTGTAATACCCCTAGATGTTTTTTTTTCTCTTCAAATCATAGAAAATTGCTAGTTTGCTCGGTCATCACAAACATCACAATTCACCACATTTCAGGTAATGAACTCCTCACTTCTGATCTGTCACTTCACAGTCATCCCTATTAATTACTGTTGTCATCTCAGAGCTGATTACTAAATTCATCTGCTCATTTTTTTTCCCCCCTTTCACTAATTTCCACCAAACCAACACGGGACAGAGAGCTTACCTGTTGTCTTGTCCGGGTTCTGCACTGAGTGTGTGTTTCCTCCTGGTGATCTGATACTCCCACAGCTGTTGATCTCCTGTTCTCTGCTCTCTTTTCGCCAGTCGGTGACACCTGAGCAGTCGACACCTCTGGCACCACGCCCTGCCTCCTGACACAGGTTCCTCATCCATCTTTAATCACCCACGACCTTCGCTGTCCGCTCTGCCCGCATGTGCTGCCATTTATGAGGCCTTTCCCACGCTCATAATGTGTCATCTTGTTGTACAATGTGTCGGCATTGTTCAACACAAAGTGCCAGATTTTAATCATCAGCGGCTGATAGGTGCATGGTGGTTTTCAGTAACGCTCATTCGGGTGCCAGTAGCTTGAATGCAGCCTTGTAGTTACTGTACTAAGTTTGGTTTGACCAACATGAGCTTTTGAAGGATGTTGTCAATACCAATATTCCTGGACTGAAGCTGATATTTTATGCGAAAACTCAATATATTTGCATTTAACCACATTCATTCAAAAAAAATGAGACCTGGTGGGGGAAACTCTGGATGTATCACTATTCTATATCAAGAATTCATTTTCAAAGAACATTTTTAACAATAAAAAAACAAAATAAAATGTGCAGAAATATTGACTTTTTATTTAGCTGTGAGGAATGAATCTCAATAAAATCAGAGGGGAATAGACAGGCCAAAATCTCATATTCAGTAAATGTATATTGGCATATGTCCAAAAAATGATGATAGAAATAAAGCCTTTTGCTAAATATTCATGCAAGTAAAGTAAAGCTATAGACTCTTTGACTGCACATGGAAAGTTGCCCAACAGACTGAAGAAGTTAGTTTCATCTAATTCAGCGGAGATGTAAAAGAAGAGTATTATTTCAGACAATGGCTCGGAAACATATGAAAACAATTGCGGTGTCCTAAAAATAGAGACCATCAACACAAATTTCTTTTGATGCATTACCCAAAGCCTCCACTGGCCTTGCCATCATATGGTTTTATTGTTACATAACAGACATTTTCCTCCTGGTTCCCCATAAAGACCTGCTCATTCTCTCTCCATCGCTCCACTGAACGCTCTGTGAATGGTTGCACTGTGCCGACCTCAGCTCTCTCAAAGCCTGACCTGCAGTGCATAGTGGCCCCATGCAGTTTCTTATGTGCCGTGGCACATCCAAAGGTCCTCTGGAGGAGAATGGGCTCCGTCTGCCTGCTGGATCCATTACATCTATAAACTGATAGGGGGTCTGAGTGTATTTGGGTTGGCAGCCCTGCATTTGCTTCCTGCCATGTTCACTGAAGGAATGTATCAGTTTATTATGGACTTGCCATATGCCTCCGCCCCCCAGTGTCCAAGACGTGAGACATTATGTGAAAAGTGCCTTTTAGAGGAATGATTCATCATATTCTTCTGCTCAGCATATTTCCTGGGCTGGGATTTGTAAAATGCATCTTTGATCAATGTGGAAATGTAATTTACTGCACTAAATATTTCGAAGTGCAGCCAAATTGATTGTTGATGTTGGAGCTTGTAAGCTGTGTTAAAATGGCATTTCGCTGAATTTCATAGAGTGCTTATATAATATCCTTTTCCCATGGGTCATTTGAGTTTTTATTGCCGAGCATTTGCCCTGTCGCTCATTTTGAGAATGAAAGGAGTCTGGCCTTCTGTAACGTCCAACTACTGTGAAGCTCTATTAAAAGTGAAGTAGCAAGGTGGAATGGTAAATGGTAAATGGACTGCATTTCTATAGCACTTTTCTAAAGCGCTTTCTGCATCACATTCACCTGTTCATACAAACATCCACACACAGCTGGCACAGGCTGCCATGCAAGGTGCCAAGCTGCCCATCAGAAGTGGTTAGGAATTCAGTGTCTTGCTCAAGGACACTTTGACACACTCTCTGGAGTGGCCTTTAAACCAGGACGCCTGCAATTACCAGACGACTGCTCTACCACCTGAGGCATGGCCCCAAAGACCAAATGGAACAGAAAGATGATTTTCTAGAGATACATTTCCTAGTGAGGAGCACATTGCAGTAAAACAATATGCCACTCATTTGGTTGTTAAGCTCAAACATGTTGATTCATCAAAATGAGGGAGGCATTTCATCATTCATAAAGCAGCTTCACTCTACTCATCGTGCTGACATCACAGGTTTGGAGTCAGGACTAATGGATTTCTCATTTTGCAATGGTACTTAGAAAAAAAAATCTTGAAGGATTTAAATTAATGTGGCGTCGTCACTACAATTTACTGTTCAAAAGGACAACTGAGAACTCATGTGTTTCCAGTTTCAAGTTTTTCATGTTCTACACCCCCCAAGCTGTGTTTCATTAAGCCATTTGCAGTAATTTTACCCTGGGGACCCTGTTATGTAAAGATATTTTGGTTTGTGTTGTATATTAAATTGTTAAAGCTGTCAGACCTGATAAAACCAAATGTTTAAATGATCACTCAGCCATTTTCTTTTATTATAACAAGTTCTAGTGAATGAGACTATAGTGACATTAAACTATTCTTAATTTGCTAAGGGAGCATCTCACTTTGAAAAGCACTTTTCTATGTTACTTGCTGTGTTGTAAATCAAAAACAAATCAAAATACAAATAATAGTAACAGTTGTGATAATAATGATAATAATGGATAAATAAATAGAGCCATACCTTGTATTGCACGGCAACATCCGCTCTCATGCTGCATCCTCCTCACATCCTGTCATGTCAGCCTGTCACCACTTGAGGGTGCAAGAAGACCAATCTAGTCACCCCAGGCTCCACACTTCTACTCTTTATTATTCCAATGTGGAGTGCAGACTTGTCTGGCTGCACTCCTTTAAACCCTTCTTTGTGGTTTTTGGTTCCTCTGTGACTAATTATCTCCCTTTCTTTTTTGAGCTGCATCATCTGTTCCTGCTGTCAAAAGCACTAAGTCAGGCCCGCTTATTGTGGCAGAGCGTTTCCCACTGGCAGGTAGTTAGACATTTGTTAATATGGGAGACTGCTTCTGGGAAGATGCAGTGGCTCGGCTGTCTAGCCAAGGCAGAGTGCAGAAGCACTGGACACACAGCACACACATTATTACTGTCCCTAGGCAGTCTGAGAAACAGTGGTTTGGCACCTAGTTGCCACACTGACTCACATTCCTTATTATGATTAATTTGATTTGATACCAAAAAGGTGAAGTGCATTATGTGAGGAAACAATTTTTTTTCAAAGCTGGAAAATAAGAGATGTGGAGGGGGGGAAAGGGTTGTGCAAAAAAAAAAAAAAAAAAAATGTAATTTATTGGCAGTTGCAATAAAGCAGTAGTTATTACATGCTAATTTCACACATTAGTAAGCGATCATGGCAAGCCAGCACAGGCAAACACACACACATACACACACACACACACTCACACACACGCAAGCACACACACAGGTGCACAGATCTGCTACTATTTGCAATGTTGCACTTTGTCAGTGTGCATTTTTTCCATGTTAGTGAGTCATTCTGCAGTGAGTGGTGACCTTTGCCCTGATGCTGCGGCACATACACACACACACACACACACACACACACACACACACACACACACACACACAAACATACATGCAGACATACACGCACATACACGCACACACACACCATCCCCCGGAACAGAAGACATGAGGCTAACACACACTGACACCACAGCACAGATTTACATCTAGATTATGCACGGATGGCCAAGTGGGCATACATAGAGGGTATATTATGGCATATTATTAAGTATTGTTTCATGCATCATGTACTCACTGACTTTATTGAGCTTTCTCTGTCTCACATTTTAAATTTCCTATAGTATCACTGTAGAAACTCTTGCAAGGCCTTGTTATTTCCATGGTATAGTTTTGACATTTATTATAGGTTATCTGCACAGTAGTCATTTTTCAAAATGGTATCAGATTTGCATACAGATAAAATTGCAGTACCTTGTTAATCTCACAGGGCTGTGATGGAAAACTCACATCACAGGCATATTTGTAGATAAAAATAATTTTGTAATTTCTTGCTGGTGCTGCTTTGTGGGCCCCCTGGCTGTCTTTAATATTGTTCGCATGACTTATCTGACAGACAGACTCCATACTCAGTGTGGGTGTTTGAAGTGGCCTCTGCATAATATAGAGAATCAAACAGTTATTGAAGCGATGGGTACATGCCATTTAGGTGGGATGGAAACACTTAGGTGGCATAATCAATCCACGATCTAAAGTTAGTACAGCATATATCTAAGGAGGGTGCGTGTGGCATATTCCATCTGTGCATACCAACAGGGGAGCCGGAGCTTTTCCCAGCTGGAGACTGGCAGAGCCATGTGGCAAGCTGGCACCTCCCTGACCGGGACACGGAGGAGTCTGCAAGTCAGGGACCAGCTAAGATGGGATATAGATATAACAATTCTGCCTGAAGCCCCCAGAATTACACTGGATTATACATGATACATAAACAGTGGCTATGATAACAAAGCAGGAAATCCTCAAGTTTCATCCAAATTTAGGAATGTGGCTCCTTCTGAGGAATGTGTGCATTCACAGGGGTCCGCTGTACAGGAAACGTAGGGAATGAAGCCAGCCACAGGGCTCATTTTACACCAACTGCTTTTTCTCATAACACAGTGTATCCATATATTACATTTAATTGACTGCACTCACAATAATTAGTATCAATAAGGATGTTTTCATTGCCTTATACTAGGTTATGAACTTCCTGCCCGGTCTTATCAACCAATATTTCTCTAGTATATGTTGTAATAATGTGTTTTATTTTTCTTATTGTGTTTTTATTCTGTTGTGTTTAGTAATGTGTTCCTATTGTTAACTCTGTCTGCAAACTACATTTTGAACTAAACTGAACTGAACTGAACTGAACTGAACTTGCTTACATTTAGAAATGCTTTGTTTATATTCTGGGTCATCTTGCACTAGACTCCTTCTGCATGTTCTCACGTGCACAATGCTTGATTCCCAAGGTGGAGGGAACGTAGGAGAGCGATTATGTTACTACTGTGTGTTTGACCTTACTTTCCAAGACACCTGAGAAGCTACCATGGTAATAGTGTAGCCTGCGTTCCACCAGTCGATAAGACAACGAGACAAAATGCCAATGACCGTACTAATTACAAGTGCGCAAAGAGTACAAAGAGGAACTTCAGCTTGAATCTTGTATGCTTTTCACTCCATTATGTATGGTAATCTTAATGCTTCTTGTAGCCTCTCTGGATTTCCCCCTGCTGAGATGCATCTGGACTGTAGATCACGATTAAAATCGTTACACAACAGCAATCGACTGCAGCTGGAGATGAAATAAAAAGGGGCGTGAGCTATTGAACATATTAAATCAATAGAATGCTTTTGAACTGCTTTCAAATCTATGAGTTCTTCTTGACAAGCAGTGAAGAGGAATCTCTCTTCTCTCCTGTAGACAGGGGATTAGTGCATCTGACATGCAGTTGTGCCTTGCCTCCACATTATTTTTAGCCGTGTCCTCACCTAGCCAGTCTCCTCCAGGCTGCGTGAAGCAGAGAGAGATCTTGTTATCAGGGCTGCACTGTCTAACTCTTGAAAGGAAAATTTGCCGTAAAACACTGTTCAAAACAACTTTGACATTCCACCTTGCATTACAAGGCCCATCGTGTCGTTTGGTGGTGTACATTCATGGACACTTGGCTTAACATAGCCAGTGTCATGTCCGGATATTTCCAGCACAGCTACAATGGCATTTTATGGATGAAAATCATCCCTGCAATCTAAATTACATAAAAGTAAGAGTACATATTGGGTTTTGGAGCAAAGACTTCTTCCTACACTTGCCATTTTCACAATAATTCAATGAAATCTATCACACAAGAGGTACCAGTTTCACCTCTGATAGTAAATTCAGTAAACCAAAATACAATGCAGACATGTTGCATGTTGACTTTGAGCTTGAAATAGCTTCCCAAAACCGGCAGGACCCGGATGCTCCTGTTGGGTCATCGATTTCCCATTTTTGCTATACATGTATTTAATCTTTTAATGGATGGTGGATATATGTTGTTTTAAAGGATAAATGATTTACAGTTTTGGTCCATTACAGTTTTTCCTGACATTTTACATTGCAACAAACCATTTTGTAAATCATGTGGGGATTTCACAACACACCAGCAACAAAATCCCTCGACTTTCAAATCTTTGGTTGAAACGCCTAACTTATACTCTACTGTTGTGATTCTATGGTTAACAAACGGATCATTTGTGGTGTAAAGCAAACATTTCCCTGGGTACTATTTTCTGGCATAAGACAGTTTTGATTTCAAGTCATCAAAACACAACATCGCTGCTGCTTTTAGGAAACTCATGTGGTTGCCTTTACTTACAGTTATGAATACGGGTGTGAAGAAAGTTTGAAGTCTCTGAAAGTTCATTTTCATATCATAGTGGAATGGATGGAAACCAACGGCTGGATAACAGCTATGAAAACTGATATCGGAGTTTTAAAATATGACTGCTCGCTTTGGGAAAAGATTAGCGGGAATGTGAAGTACATACGTATTGCAGATATTATGTTAAACATGCAAAATGGTCCTTTAAGGCATGGAATGATGAACAATTCATTTAAGTGTCATTTCAAAGTAATTGGATTGCCTTTTGGATGGATTTGACTGATATGGTCTAATATTAGAGGGAGAGTGTCCACTCCTCCATCCATCCATTTGATTCTGAGAGCGACAGGTGCTATGCAGACTACAGTTAAGAAGTGGCCTAAAGGTAAACTTCAACAATATAAATGTCAGGTTTTATTGAGGCTCTGGCTGGTTTTGGTTGAATTAAGGTGTTCAGGCAGAATTTTCACAGGCTTCATCTGGGACCGGGTTCAGCATTTTGTTCTGGTTGGCAGGTTGGGTCAAGCTTGGACAAAATTTTCTCAGCCAGGGTGGGTTGGGTTCAAAATATCAAGCTCTACACGGACCGTGGCTTTTTCTCAGTTGGAAAATTCCCTCACTAAACACACAAGTGAAAAGTCACTTGAGGGAAGGTGGGCACATCAAAAAGGCAACTTCCAGCACTCGATCACATGCACTGAATAAAGTGTAAGAATTGATTTGTTTCTTTAATCTCGCATGAAGCCCTGTATGGTTGCATCAGTCAGGGGTTAAATGTGCACAAAGCCTCATGCAGATGCAGATTTATTGGTGTGTGTGGGCTGCAAACAGGATCCCTCTGAGACACGTCTGGGAAGTCGATGCAATTTTGAATGTGATTAGTGACTCCCATCAGTGAAGGAAATACACTAATAAGGTGCTGTCTCTGGATAACCAGGCATCTAATAGTTGCAGCCTACACACACAGAACTACACTACACAGAGCTTAATTTTTATTTTTATTTATTTATTTATTTTTTTGATGATGAATAGGTTATCAATAATTTTATGCAGCTTACTGTTACCATAATAACACTTTTTTCAGTGTTAATAATAAAAACCTCTATGCATGTAACAAAAGAATGCAGGCTTTGTGTAGTATTTTGAAGAGAATGGACAGCCCAGAGCCTGCAGTGACCTCCTGATGTTAATAGTCATATGTCAATGCAGTTTTGCATTTTGTCATTTAATTTTTGGACGAAAAATACTCCTTGACCACCCTTTGACCCTTGACATTAATGAAACAATGATGTTAAGCAGTTGATCTGTTAAAGCGAGTGTTAAAATGATAACAAAATAGTTTGATTTACCCTCAACAAAAAATAACTGAAAATGTCAGAGGTAGACTAACAGGCACTCACAAATAACCATAAAGCTGAGCTACTTTCACATGAAGTCCGGACTGTGGAAGACCCCTCACCCCTAACCATAACACAGCCTAACCCTAACCATAACCTTAACCAATACAGCAAAATGACCACTAAAAATGTAAAAAATGACCTCGAAAAAAGGTCTTGCTCCCTGTAATCCGAGTGGGAAAAAAGAGTGCTGACAGAAAAACTCAAGTAAAAAGTTGTCGCTATGGAAACAATAAACTGTCTGTAGTCTCATTGGGGTAAAGTGGCAGGTTGCAGAGCGTTGCAGGCAATACAGCTTTCTTTTGCTACTTGTTGCAAGTTTCAACTCGTCTAGTTAAATTATGATCCTTTGCTGTAAACTCACCTGCAACTGAAGCTCTAACAATCACTAAGAGTAGAGCATGTCTTAGTGTTTATTCATGAGTTTTAATACATGACATACATGTATTGTTTCAGATGTAAAGTTAATACACTGTTAAAAATGATCCTCAATTACTATAAAATATTAGTAAACAAGAAATGCTACACCTCCTTAATGCAGCAAGCATACTGGCCAGGACAATAAGCCAAGGAGGCCGAAGATATGCAACACTATTTTTAGAAAGCTGCCCTGTGATTTGACGATTTGACTAAATGGCTGAGACTAAAATTATAAATAAATATTTTTTTTTTATATTTCAAGAGGTAAGACTCAGAGGCTAAGAGACTGAAACTAAATTTCAAATATCTGTCAGAATTAACACTGTTTACATGTTCTAGCTTCAAAAGTCGACGGGTTCATGAGCTCACTGCTGCAATGTGGCGATCAACAGGGTCTGCTGTCCATCATACGATAAGCAAAACGGTATGTGCCTTTGGTTTTATAGCCGGGATATATCCTTGCATCTCCTTTTGGTTACAGGGCAATGGCAAGGCTTAAAGGAAAATTCCACCCTTGGATGCTCTCACACTGTTCGAAATACATTTCTGATGGTCACTCCATTGTTTGCGATCACGTATAATGGTTTTGGTGTACCCACTTTCCCTCAAGCCGCCCTCTATTTAACTTGATGATTTCCCGTGTTTATCAGAATGCTTTTCAACAACCCTCAGAAAATGATGAATGTGTTACCCTCAGTCAAAAGTGGGCATACGAATGGGCATATAGCTGAGTAGCCATCTAGTCTGTGAAAATGATCTGCATGTATGATCGCAGTCACGCGCCATACTCGAAAACACAACGTGTGTGTCTTGTGGCTGCATTACATTCCGGTCTACTAAGGCTACTCAGCCTCTTGAATGATTGATGATTTCTCCGTGTACAATTGTTGAACAACGGTGCAAAATGGTGAGCCAAGAGATCAGTCCTTGTTCTTTGATTACTGTGGCTGTGCTGGAAATATTTCAAAGTGATACATTTGGCCAGTCATCCACAAGAAAAAAAATTACCCATTTTTCCTGTGAAGTGCATTATCTCTACTGTATTATTTTAGCTTCAGACACAAAAACAAGACGGAACAAGATACTCGATGGTGTGACAAGGAATATTTAGGCAAGTAAAGCAGGTTGCAGCTTTATAATGGTATTCAACAGATGGAGCACAAGTTCCTAACACTTGCAGCTCAAAAGATATTCTCACTGTACCATCAGGAAGAGCTGGGACTCTACAATGTGTGGGATCCTCTTCCTTAAGCCCTGAGCCAGGCCTCCGTATCACATTTCCCCTCAACTGGGTTTTTGTGTCAACCACAGCACTTTTTTTATGACTGTACAACAGATGTAAAGTCCTCATACCTTTAAAGGTCACAGCTGGCCTGCAGGGTCACGGTCACTGTCATTCCACAGCTGACTTTGTTTCTGTTTTCACACTCATTCTTTCATACTTTTGAATTTTTTAGTTCTTGACATTAAGTCTGGTCATACACAGTAGCTAAACATGACTTGTAAATATGTTTTCAGAGTGTTTATGCTTTGTTTTTTTCATGTTTCCATTTGCGGCAATCCTTGTAAACTCTGAAACTGGATGTAAATGCCTGCTTTTGTTATAAATGGAGGTTAAATTGCACTTGAAGACTTGCTAATGTTACATTACCAAGTTGATTAGCAGGCATCTCTGTACATGAGCAAGTGCTTCAGTAGATTAGCAAGTATTTCATTTGAATCAATGTAGCAGGATTATATAATGATATTTTGGCCACTACCAGTATCCCAACAAGGCCTCAGTCTTAGCCAGCACTTTCCCTGCTTTTCAAAGGAGTAAGAGTATCACCTTAGGTAGTCTAGAGTTGCGTTTGGGTTTCCGCTGTGGAACAAGACTTAGCCCTTGCCGATTTGATGGATGAACAAACCTGATATGGTCATAAGTCACATCATGAGCATCTTAAACTCTCCAGTAACTCATGACTAATTGGCCTAAAAACTGAATGTCAAGAGCACTGACACACTAGCACAAGCAGGATTTGAGCAGTAGTCTTTAAATCTATGCCGTGATCCTGAGAGGTTTGGTTTTTCCCTGTTTTTGCTGTTACTCGGTGTCTGTGCATATATGTAGGCACTTGTACATCAAGTTGTAGGGAATTTGTGTGTATGTGTGTGTGTTTTGTTTCATCTGTACAGAAGAAAATATAAAAAGAATTAAGATCACATTTCCAATTCCATCTAATCCAATCATCAGTTTCCTACCCATCCCTTTCTTTTGCTACTGAAAACATTTCTGACACCAATTGCCAACATCAAGCCAGTGACTGACATAATTGCCCTGCTGTGTAAATGTCAAATATCCACCTAGCATTCACACTGAACCCCGGTCTAACACCTTAGCCTCCCTCCAGAATATCTCTTCTCCCACTGTGAGGGGGCGACTGACACTTAAAGGGCGAGGATCACGTTACACGGGTGCCCTGCAGCACGCCTCATGACGTATGAGATTGGCAGCGAGTCTCTGGAGACAGCTGCAGACAGATTGGGTGTCACAGGCTGGCTGGGTGGCAGACAGGCTCTCTGGCATGTGGGAACATCTGAGACTTGGTGACGACTTGAGGGATCTCAGCACAGAGAGCCAGCTGGGGGGCTTCCCTCACAAATGACCACCACACTATACACGACGTCATCCTGTCGCCTCGATCCCCTGGATACCCAGTTCACAATCGGAAATTGTGATGTCAGGTGCACACATCAATCTATTTTTAGATACATTCTCCTCCAACCTCTTCTGCTCTAAATTTAGACACAGTTCTTAGCTTTTCCTCCTATAGAAAGCTACTCAGAGAACATTTGTTGCATTAGCACTCTTAAGAAAGGCCTTCGACTTAAAATTAAACGGTGAATCTTTCATTTCTGCATGCTGCACCGGCTGTATAGAGTCTCAGCGTAGGTTCATGTGTTGATGTTTTGCTTCATTCTCATCCATCAAGGCCGTAGGATGAGTGACTTCATCTCATTGTTAGCATGACAGAAATGTTGGGAGGTTGGGTGAGACAAAGGGTCAAGCCAAATTCAGGCTGCCACCTGTTTCACAGAACAGCCTCTTGGTTCCTTTTCAGCTTTTGCTCGACTCCGATTCCAGTAATACCCTCCATGTTCAGTTTGTCATTTTAATTTATTACATTTGTGCATTTGAAACGGTTCTCTTTTATAGTTCTTTATCATAAATGCCACCTGCATCATGGCAGGACTATTTGCAGATGCATGGTTTATTCCACCTATAACCTGACTAGTACATTGGATTCCCAAATCAAGATGCTAAATTTGTTTGACAAAAGAATATTTCACATTAGGTTATTCACATAAAAACAGCTATAATGTTGTTGTTGTTGTTGTTTTTTAAATTAAATATTGTATATCAGCTCCTCATTGTCATCCACAGCTGATATGATGGAAGTTTCTCCATAACATACAACAACATACAAACAGTTTGTAAAAGCTGCAATGATTTTCTTTGTATGTCTTATTATATTTACAGCATTATTTCAGTTATGGTACTGTGAAAGTCATTGTTTTTTCTTTAAGGCTGAATGCCAGTGAAAAGGTGTGATGGAGAGTTTCAATATTCTTTGGTCTGAACGCTGTTTCACAGGCTCTGTCATGATAAAAAAAAAAAAATCTAGTGGAAAACACTGGTTGTTATTTAATGACATGAAAGAATTTGCACCCCAATTTAAATAAATTGCAGCTGCATCACATTAACCATCTGTAATAATTTGAGCAATGAATCCCACTATTAAATAAATAGTAGGATAAAATGACTGTAACAGACAGGCCTGGGACACTTTTCAGTGCGAAGACTGGCAGCCCAGCAAAGAAATTTCATACTTTAAAGCCATGAATTTTCCCCATTTACTATTTTGTGGCAAATAAAACTTTTATATCTCCACATCTGAAAAAAAAAAAAAAAAATGAGGGAAGAAATCCACTTTACCGAAAGGATTTCTATAGGCTTCCTTCTCTCAGTGTCCATAATTAAGCAGGAATGGGTTTTTTTCCTACACCTGCTCACGGAATTCATGTACTTACTGAACTCTTGGGCTCCTGAAAAATGCCAGATTTTACAAGTGAGTGGTTCAAACAACTGAAAGCTGGTGGGTGCGGCCAAGTGGCCAAGGTCAAACAAGTGACCAAATGAGAGCTGGCAGCCAAGAGTTTTGGCTCTCACCGATGAATCTGAGAGTGTGAGTTCAGGACACTCCTGTGAAGAAACCTCTAATCATCTCCACGGGGTCAGAGGGGGAATCTCACATCTAGCTACTCAAGTCTGGATAATTACAGGGCTCCATCCTCTAGTCCTGATACCTCAAGACCCTGGACCTGGACACTTGCTGGATTAACTTGACAGGAACAAAGGAGCTGTTTTTCACCTGTTGTGTTTCATCTTACTCTAACATCTTACTCTAACATGTTGAAAACTGGGAAATGACTGCTTGCATTATTGCTTGTGACACTGTAGATTTCTGTTTAATGACATCTGAGTGAAATATCCAGATTAAGCGAGTGCTCGACTGTTTTGTTTTTCTTGCCAAAACCACAAAACCAGACAAAATTTGTTCACAACACACTCTTTATTCTTCCATTAAACAGTCACACTATCTAAGGCTTACAGATGAACTTTTCTCTTCACTCTGAGAATATCTCTCTCTCTCTTTCTCTCTCTCTCTCTCTCCATCTATTTATCTGTCTGTCAGTCTATATATATATATATCATGCTGTCTGTACAGATGAGTCAAGTACAATTTGTACCAAGTGCTATAGTAGAGGAGACCATGATTAATTTTCATCCTGACCTATCTTTCTTGGCCAACATGAGATGAGTCATCTCACTAACCATCTGAAGTATTTCAGTGGGCTATAGATATAAATATATGGATTCTGGGTCACAGGTAGCCATGCGAACATGGGAGAAGTGATGGGATGAGTGAGAGATTTGTGTAGGGAAGCTGACAGGGTCAGGTCAGACAGTAACAGAGACCTGGACCCCTCTGGTGAAAATGTGAAATGATGAAGTCTAATGTTGCGTCCAACACTAACGGTCCATCTTGGACGTGATGAAGGTGAATCTAAACTCAGCACATATTCACAAACTTACTGGCAACATATCGGTGGTGCTGGGGCAGGGATATGCATGTGGATGACTGAGCATCAGCAGTTTTTAATTCCAAAGAAAAACTGCACTGATTCAACCTGATAGTTTGAGATAATCACTTAAATCCCTCTCTTTGCCTTAAATGATAACTGGCATACACTTGGCCCTCCATGCGACATGGCTGCATGTAACTTTTCTGAGGTCATACCAATGACAAAATGATGAGTCTCATCCAACACCAAAATTTAGACAGTGTGTACCATCCCTTTGGCATGAGGTCTGGTAAAAAGGGAACTCAAGCTACTGTAGGGTGTGTATGATGAGTCTTAGGTTTCAGGCTGCGGGGATGTGGGCTGAATCAGAGCAGCACAGTTGGGTGGTGGTGATGGGGGTTGGTTGCTAGAGGGAGGAGGCTTTGCTTGCTTCATTTTGCTTCTTGGAGTGACTGGTACAATGTCCTTTGGTGCACACAGCTGTGCTAGCCATTAGTTTCAGGATAGACCAGAGGCAACAGAGTGGTGTGTGCTGATAAACCAGAGGAGGCTTCAGACTCCACTGGCACGAAGGTGCTGCTTCAAGGCAAACACACAAATCCTGACTACAGACTACAGACCAACGAGCTGAAGAGATAAAGAATGGGAGTGTACAATGAACAAGGGTAATAGACTATTGCAATTTGTGATGGTGTGTGTAATACATGTGCAGTTGGCTTTGATATTTGTTCCATGTAATTAAAATCAGCTTCTTTTTTTTGTGTAATTGCCACAATGTAATGAGCACTGATGGAAAACATAGATTGTGTGTTATATTTGTAAGGGAGGTGATCTAATGGCTGATGCACAGCAGAAGTTTTCTTCACAATATATGTGAAAGTAATCAATAAAATATATTGTATTTAAATTTTACCTCCAGCTGAGAGTTCATTCTGATATGAGACAACAAACTTTTGAAAAAAAGGAACACAGACTCCTACAAAATAGACGATGGCTTGAAGACCAATAATACTACATCTTGAAGAATGGTATAAACCTTAAGTCTTTGGAAGAGGAATTAAAAAAATGTTAATAGTAAGAGTCTTTAAATATCAGACTTGAAAAATTATGTTTAGGAATGTATTTCTTTGTTTGGTGCCCCCAAATTTGCATAAAGACAATATTAGCTGAACAATGTCCTACAAATCAAATCAAAACAATCAATGTTTTTGGTTTGTTTTAATCTGTTTTCTTTCATTTGATCGACCTTATGCTGCAGGGAGGCCCTCGGGGAACCAGAGCCCCGCCACATGCTGATCAAAGAGAGTCAAGGAGGGTCCCGTCGCCGCCACGGCAAGTCGAGCCCCCTCGCCCTCCGCAGGCAGTCCAGCAGACTTCCCCCCAAGGACGTCTGCACTGACATGATGTTTGTAGGTCAGTTGTTTGTAAATGATGCTTTCAGCTGTAGTTCTCTAGTTTCAAAGTTAAGGAAGATGACAGCTGTGAGGCAAAATATGTTTGAGAATATGAGGAGACCTGGTATCAAGAGGAGTGTCATTTTAGACATAACAGAATAAACTTTGTCAAAACCATGATTTCAAAAAAAAAAAGTTTGTTTTTTTAAATTCAAACTTTAATAATGTTTCCTACAGTTTGTTTTTGAGAATTACTGATCTGCTTTTGGTTAGTGATGAAATGCAGTGAAGAAACACACAAATGTGGGAAGCAAAGTGCTAATTTATGACGGTGAGATTAAAAAGAGGCCTCATTAAAACAAATGTATACATTGTTGACTCCTCTTTCCCGCATGTCATGTGCTGGTCATCACATGCAGCAAACTGGGGACCAGGAGGTGCTAGGAATGTGAACAGAGGATGGCACTTCCATAAATTGAACCTCGCTGGTATTTTTGGAGAGGGGAGATCATATTGTCTGAGAAAGGGAGGGCTACTCAAGGCTGCACATAAAAGCTAAAATAGATGTTAAACCTTCAATAACATGGTAACAACAGTTAAAAAGGGTCCATTTGTGCTGTTATAAATTGCCTACCATTGCCTGAAGTCACAGAAGGTATTTTGCCTTTTTCTGAATCACAACTCGATCTGCCAGAAATCATGATAGAAGTCAGACTGAAATAGTCAGGCAGCGTTGGATCTGTGCTTCAGTGTATGCTTTCTCTTGCTGAGAGAGACAGAGAGATGAAAAAACCTTAGATAAAATTACAAGCAGCCAGAAGGAGATTCAGAACTGAACTGAACTGAGAATTGTATATGTTCAAAGTGGAATTTTTTCTTTGTACAATTTGAGACTTCCCTGGATTTTATGTTCATGAAGTTTCAGTTTCTGTAGTGTAGATGATGCGCTTTTTCTTTCCTTTGTCTATTGGCCATTGAAGTGATCTGGAGCTTCCATTTCACATCGCCGTGCAAGAAGAAAGGGAAAACACATTAAAGACCCACTCCACTCAAAAATGTGTTTTTCTTATGTTTATGACCCCTAAAATGTCTGACCTTGACTGTACTGACTTGTATCTGTGTAAAGTTTGTCACTGGAGAGGGGTTTTCACAATCCTCTACTGAGGGTGGAGGTTTCTGTGCACTTCCTTAAAATCTGAGATTCAGACGTACTCGGGCGAGAAACATTTGGTACATCAAATCTGACAGCTAATCCCATCAACTTTCCATATCATTAGCACGAGCACCACAGGTCATGGTGTTGGTACTGAAAAAAAAACAAAAAACAAGACCAAGTCGAATGGTTCACATGAACAGTATTAGTCCAACTAAGAGATTCACCAAAGAAATGTTTTGTTTGTTTGTTTGTTTGTTTGTTTCATGGTTAGATTATGAAATACAGCACAATTTTCAGTGTCACAGGACAGGACTTCCACATCCTGTGAAAAGCTGCGGTTACAAGGACAGGGACCATTTGCATATTCATAGGCCTGTGGTAATCCAAATCCAAATATGTAACACTAACGGACAGAGATTATTTTGGAAGGCTTAAGAAATGACTGCAGGGGACTTTAAAGGTCCAAATTATTGCTTCAATCTGGGTTTGAAGCCAACACTGACTATGCTTAATTTCTTTCGATTTTGCATGGATGTCTTTGTTCACATGGTGCAGAAAAGGCTCTAAGTTATGGTGGAAGCAATCAGTGTAACTCAGTGTGTGCTCCTGTGGCTTCAGGATGTACAGTACATATCTGCACCTGGTTTGTCAGTAAATATGTATTTAAAAGTAGATGAAGTCCTTATTACATGTAACAAATCCAACCTGTGATCTTTCTCATATCTTGGTTTAACATATTTACATTATTAATTATTGGTAAAGCAAGTACTGGAAACCCCACTCATTTTTTTAACAAAGTTTCCTCAAAGGAACAACTTTGGTGGTGTATTCAGCCATGGTTGCCATTACTGTTCAGGATAACTACTCATGTGTCTTTCCTCCAGACAAGCTGTGCTGTTAAACTTTCATGAACTCAATATAACTTTGGTTGAATATTCAGGTTGAATTAATATTATGTTTTAATTAAGTGGTGATGGGGTGTGCCAAAATGGACATTTATTTAAAGGAAAATTTGTGCTACAAATGTAAGGAATTTGTGAAAGTTATCTTTGCAATGTTTTTTGCTTTGATAGTGGGAGGCTGGACCCAGGATGACCCGTCCTGTCTGGTAGAGCAATTCTGTCCCGAGTACAATGAGTGGAGGACGGCAGCACCCATGGTCAGCCATCGCGGCGGTGTGGCTGTGTGCACGCTGAATGGCCACATCTACACCGTGGGCGGGGAAGATAATCTGCGATGCTACAGCAGTGTGGAGAGGTGAGCCAGGGTTTCAAAACAGATGCATTTAAAGTCTTGTGTTCCTTCCCAAAGATGTACGTGCAGTGGTCTGTTAAATTTGGCAATTATCTTTATCTCTCAACGTCATAACTTTTATTTCTACCCCCGTTATTACCACACTAAGCCCCTTAAAGCGTAGCATCTGTCACAGCAAGAACCTCAAATTATCATTCGAACAAAGTGAATTTGCCATGTGGTTTGTCACATGCTCCTCTGAGTTTCCTGTCCTAATTTAAGGCAAACGTCAAACACCACTGGGCTGATGAGACAATATAATTGAAATTGTGTAATTTTGGCTTGTCTCAATTTTCCAGTGCGAGGTGGGCGGAACTGAAATGGGTACAGGTTTAACCGAGTGACATTTCATTATTTCACCGTGGTTATTACAACTGCACAGCTCCACCTTATTCTGTGTGTGTTCTTGAGTGTGTGTGTATGTGTGTTTGGAGGTGGTATGGTGGTAGGCACTGTGTGTCCCAGAGAAAATGCGAAGTGCCAAAAGTGACTGGGTGAGAGCTGTCATACACAATATTATTACAGGCCTGTTTGCGGTCAAGGACAGAGACCTTTCCACGTACAGGAGCTTTTAACACTGGGACAGATGGATTAGACCATAACCTTAGGTCGTTCCACACGTATAGAAGACCCCCCTCCCCGCTCTAGTTTCAGCACTCAGCACCATGGGGTTCAGGTTGCTGACTGAGAGCCATTTCTCCACATACACCACCTACTTTACATTACACCTTCATCACCTCCATCACCTCCAAAGATCTGTACAGGAATCCTTAACCGATCAACCCCTGCTGTTGGAAACTGTAACCTCAAACTGTAACACACACACACACACACACACACACACACACACACACACACACACATATTTACACCTCCCAGAGGACATTGTTGCAGGATGCTTTAACCATAACTGTGACATTCCTAATTGTACAGTTCCATTGTACAATTCCACTTTTCTTCCTTCTCACCCTA
>OMLB01035114.1:0-10678 GCA_900302555.1 Myripristis jacobus | reverse complement strand
TTTAACACTGTTTTTTTTTTTTTTTTTTGGAGGGGGTTTAGCAGCTGGTCGGTTCTTGCTCGTAAAAGGGGGGATCCACATCGGCGGTTGATACGGCTCCTAACTGATAGCGCTGTCCCCGGAGTCAACATTAGCTTCTTCTCCCCTCCTAATTGGCGTTTTCCAGTGATGGCAGAGTTTTCAACGGAGCGTCTTGATGGGAAGCGTCCTCTGTCACTCCGCCACACGGACCATGTTTCACGGAGCTTACATAAACAAAGCGCTGGTTTACGATGATGGGACCTCGGGCAGAAGCGGGGACACAGCCAGGTAATGAGCATCTCTGAGTTCAAGGTGAAATCCCAGCGAAAGAACTGTGGAAATATTCCCGCAACACTCCTGTAATGGCTCATACAGTCAAGAGTGTGTGTCGGATCCTCAGTATTGAGTTTCTGTTTACCTGATGGTAGGCTATTTTTGTCTATAATATGAATATGAATCTTCTATTATATTAACATCTCTATTTCCATAGAGACTATGTGTGCCCTTGGTTCTCTAGTGTGTTTATGCTGGCCGTGTGTTGTCTACTTTTAAATTATTATTATTATTATTATTATTTTTTTTTTTAAATAATCTCCTCTGATATCACTATGCTGATCCGATGTGGAGTAGGTGTCTGTGGCACTCAGTAGTGAGTTTATTTTCTCCTATGATTCTACTAACTCATACGGATATTTCTAAAATATAGTGTGTCTGTGGTACTTAGTGAGAGACTTTATACTTATGGTTTTCTATTTCTTAAAATATTATAAATATATCCGTAAGGACTTAATAATGTCTGTGGTACTCATTAGTGAGTTTATATTTATCTTACAGTACCTGATGGCATTTTTAGTCTACTACTTCGTGTAATATTGTCCTTTCTGTGGCTTAACAGTACATCTGTGGTGCTCAAGAGAGAATTTGCACTGACCTTTTTGTACTTTTTTGTGTTTTGCCAGCATGATTATCACTAGACTTGCACTAGTAGTCTGATAACATTCCTATAAGGCCTCAGAGCTCAAAGTTTAAGCTGACCTGTCCACATGCAGACGTAATGCTGTAGACATTTGACATCTGTTTCATGAATATATATTTTATTATTGGATTATGGGGAAATGATAACAACTAGGATATAACAGTAATAGAACTTTGATAGGCTTTTGCCCAGTGGCAATTCTGCAAATGTGTAGCTGAGATTGAAGCAAGTGTGTGCTTTAATTGTCAGCAGTCTGTTCTGTTTTGTGTTACGGTGGTTGAGTTTATCCTTTGCATGGATGACTTTTTCCTATATCTTTAAGCAGCTTGCTTTTCTTTGAACTTGACTGTATGAGAATGATTAGCCTAATCCTAATCCAAATGATGAACTGATATATAATTTGTAGGGAAATCTGCCCAAGCAGTCTTCATATGAAGATGTTTAGGTGAGCACATGCAACATTTTAGATATTGATGACTAGCCTACGTCTTACCATCGTGCTGTGTTTTCAAGTGTATGTGATATCTTAAAGTGAGGATACACTAATGTTTGAAAAAGGTTGAGCCCTGCCACAAACTTCAAATCCTCAATTTAATTCCCCTGATGTCTGCTCACTCGGACTCCTCATATTTATCTGGGGATTCATTTTATCTCTCCTTCTCCATACAGTTTTCCTTGCTCCATTCGCCTTCTTTGCTCTGAATCTGCGCTGCTCTCTCCATTAGCTTGAGACACTGAGCCTCTTACCGGGAGTGACTCTAGTCCCTGGTATTGTGACTACTCCGCTTCGTCCATTAAGCCCATTCTCAAAGGTTACAGACTAAGGATTTCATGAGGGACAAGACTGACTACATGATTTTGCTCTCATAATGGTGTGCTTACAGTGTCTCCTCTCCTTTTTCTTGTCATAGGGGTCTCTTTCACTCTTTCTTTCTCTTCTCTCCCTCATCCTGTCCTTTACTCTGTGGCACTCCACTTTCTCTCTTCACTTATGTCATCACTTTCCTTTGCTTTCTTTTCTTTTCCTTTCCATTCCTCTCCTTTCTTTCCTTCCGTTTCCTCTACTTTCTACCAATCATTTCCTCTTTTCTCATCTCCTTTCCTTTCCTCTCTAATAGTCCTTTCCTCTTTCCTCCCCTTTCCTCTCCTCATTTCCTTTCCATTCCTTTCCTTTCCTTTCCTCTTATTTCCTTTCCTGCCCACTCACTTGTCATCTCTCCACTCTATCCTCTGTCTGGGCTTCTGAGGGTCTGTGCTTTCACTGTTAATCAGCAAGAGCATGTCTCTGGATGCTATTAGCCCACTCGAGGCTGCCTACACTGTACTATGATGACCACACACATACACAGAAACACACACATGCAAATACACTGCTCTGTATTACCCACTTACTTTGCCTCTGACAGCTTTAGAGGGAAATCAGAGCATGCTCAAAAGGACACATAGATAATACATATAATAGGATATGCAAAAGCATATGTAAAAAAAAAAGTTCAACATAATAGGATATTTAATGGCATATGTAAAATAAGGCAAACATGGAATTGCTGCAGTACATGTTGGCATTACATGAAAATAGCTGGGAGCATGTTGTTAGAAGATGGAAAGCACATGGAGAGACAGGGCATCACAAACGAGGCATTTTTCCCAGTTGAAAACCTTGTTGATTCACACATTGTTGCAAGCAGAGGTGTGATAGAAATACCCTTGGTGCCTTTTTTTCAAAAGGTCCCTTTTTGGAAAGGAATGCTCCATTCCCTGTGAAGCTAAAGTGGCTTTAAACCACTAGGATTTGGGGATCCCCAGTGAGGCTACCTGTATTGCAACATAGCCTATATGTGCTTATGCAACTGTATGATGCTTTGACTTACAGTGGGGATATTCTGATTGCTGATTGATTTTGGTAGTTGATGTCAGTGCCAATGAAATTCCAAGCGTGGGCCAAGCGTCTGTTTTCATTCCGAATAAAAAAATACACCAGAATATTTCCTCGATTACCTCACCTTCAAGTAGAAAGGAGGAACTAGTCAGTGAAATCACCTGGTGTAGTTTTTGGTTGGAATGAATGCCTGCAGACTCTGGGCCCTCCATGGCACCCCAGCCATAGTGTTTTCCCTGTGTTCCCTGCCTTCTTTGTGTTTCCATGTCTGTCTCTGTGTGTCTGTGGCATGGGTGTCTCTGTCTCTCTCCTTCTCTAGTCTGGTTCCTCGCTTCACCAGTACGCCTGCCCTGCAGTCCTCGTCAGCTTACCTGCCTGCCTGCCTTCAGTCTCAGACCTCACCAGATATCGCTGCCTCAGTTATAGTGGTAGTTTGATGTTCTAGCCACAGCACTGAGTATATTGCTCTCTTTTACAGTGTTCTTTCTTGTTGCTTGCGCCATCCTGCTTCTCCCCTGTGGAGCAGGATCACCTCGCGAACCTGCCCCCCTTCCACTTCCACTGGTGTCTCTCAGCTACACCATGCCATCCTGTTCAGCCATCCCTCGCCACATCTCCCTCGCCTGTCCTCCATGCCATGCCAAGCCTGTCTACAGCCACTCTCCATCCTTGGTCTGCCTTGCCCTGTCTTCTCCTCATCACCTCTGTCAATCTCCAATACCCTTCCCTCTCAATAAACTTTTTCTTACTCACAGTCCTGTCTACATGTAACAGAACTCTTCATACCTGGTTTCGTGACATGGTAAAAACATAAAACCCATTCATCACAGAGTCTCTTATGTTGAAAAGCTTTGCATTGTTTGTTGAAGTGTTTGCAGCTGTCTTTTACTAAATTATGCAGTGTAACTGTAATGCACTATATTTTGCTATTAAATTATGTCTTTCGAATCTTGTTTTAATGTCTTCTTAAATCATATCTAAAACACTTTCAGTTGCCTTGTGTTTGAAAGGTTCAGTACAGATTAAGTTGCCTCGACTAAGATATGAACTTTTGAACGAGGAAAAAGCATGTTATTTAACAGCGAGTCAGGCTGATGATGAGCAACTATATACACTCAAAATTTAAATGTGCTTATTAGGCTACATGCTTTTTTTGTCAGATGAGTCTAAAGAGTCCTCTTTATGAGTCTGATGATGAGGACTCTGTCGTGCCAACCATCAAATTTCATGTCCATTTCATCTTCTTTGTCACTTGAGTCTCAAGAGTCCTTTTTATGGGTCCAATGATGAAAACAATGTAGACTCAATCATCAAATTTTGTGCTCATTTCAAGGTTTTGGTCAGTTGAGTCTAAAGGGTCCTCACTTAAAAGCAGTTTTAAATAGTAGTGCAACTTCAGAAACTCTGTGTTGAAAATATTTAAACAGAGCTCCATCAGGCTAAAAAAAAAAAACAGGGTTACAATATGATGAGGGTGATAACTGAAAGGTTTTGCATCCTGAAGACATTTCACACTCATCCGACAAGCTTCCTCAGATCTGATGAAACTTCTTAGTTCAGTATATCTTCAAGTAGTGAGTCCACTTGCCTTCAACTTAGGCTACTTTTTGTAAATACACTTAGAGTTACAAATGCGACATTGGCCTGTAGCTTTTAAGTAAAAAACAAAGCTCCCAAACAGAATATCATGTTTGATATGACATGATTAGGTATGATTATATAATCTTGTTTTTTCATTAGAATGAGAACACTTTGTTTTCCAAATATTGATATTGACTTGGTACCTATAAAAATCAATTCATGTGACTTTTGAACAAGCTGCTTTCAGCTTGATCAAGGGTTACATTGTGCAAAAAAAACAAAAAAAAAACAAAACGTACCTGGCTATGCATGAGGAAGTCAAAGTGTTGGTATAGAATCATGTAGCTGCATTAGGCACATGCTGGAGTAATCCTGCACTGTTTAAGGAGATGAGTAAACTTCAGAGGGTTTGCTGAGCTCTGCAGAGTTAAGCTGTGAAAAAGGCTGTGAATGTAATCATATTACCTCCTGCCTAAATCATAATGGGTTGAATTTTTAATGAGTCTTTTTAAAACTCTCTTTTTTCCTTCCCTTCCTCCTCTCTCTCTCCCTCATCCTTCTCTCAAACCGCCCTCCCCCAAGAAGCAGCCATGAGCCCACCACGCCGATCATCGAGTTCCCATGGTGACAGGTAATTGCCTGAACCACTTTATTTCCAGACATGTGGCATTTGTTGATGTGCAAATGGTTGGAGTGCATGTACGTGCATGTGCAGCAATACACACATACTGCCACACTGACTCACGTACATACACACGCTCACATACAGACTATTATGTAAGGTGCTTGTTTTTTTCCAGTAACTTAGACACTTCAGTAACTTAGGCCTTAAAGAGTGTCTGGATTGATCAAGATTCCTTGAATAATGTAGGCAATTGTTAGTGTTCTTTTTATTACCTTTAATTATGCATGACACCTGTGGAATTGTACATCTTTGTAGGAATGTAGTTGTTTTCTGGAGGAGGATGTTGATGCATGGCTTGTACTGACTTAGAAAATCAAATTGGCCCTTGTTTACAACTGCACCAACAAATCAAATCTATTACTTTAAAACTGTTTTCACAGCTGTATTTGCCACAGTGGATGGAGGCATTCAGGTGTTTATGGAACTCAAATGAGCCAAAAGAATGGCATCAGTCACCACCTGCTTTCATCCAAATGCATAGATAATGTCTTGTCTACTCAGCATCCTTATTTATGGCACATTTAAAAAAGGGCCTCTTTGTGTTTCATCCCTTAAAGCAATCCTTCTTTCACTGTGGAAGTAAATAGCCGTAGTTTTAGCTGTAGCAGATTGAGTTTCTAATTCTCTAATTTAAAGTGCTGTGGTTTTCCCTCTGCACATTAGTCACTGTATTCTTGTTCTGTTAAAAGTTTGGTCCAGATGAATTAATTGGACTCAAGAGATTTTAGTGCAGCACAGAACAGAATCTGCCTGAGCATTGATCCTTTTGATTTCATATACTTGTTTTGCAGATTTCCCAGAAGATCAGAGTCTTCATCAGGAATTTTACGTTGCATTTATTGCCCTGTACTCACGATGCATGCAAAAGATCTCTGCCACCTTTTTGTTGTTACCTGCTCTTAGAAGCTCCAAACTTTATGTACATCACTGTTGCAATGTAACAGGCTCCCAGAGCAGCTCAATACAGCGGTGAGCATGTTTACAGGCAGATGTTGTTCTCTTTCTCATCTCTCAGGCCCTCCACTGAGACCCTCCAGAAGAACAACAGCAGCAACTCTGGCGTGATTCTGGACATCTCGTCTCTCAAGATGGCCGACATAGATTCAGAGGTGCCTCCTCTTCCGCCTCGCTACCGCTTCAGGGACCTGCTGCTGGGGGACCAGACATTTCAGAATGATGACAGGTAGCATGGACAACTCAGCAATTTACAGTGTAGGAGACTGGCCAGGAGTATTCCCGGGAGGGCCCTTGGTTTTATGTGTGTGTGTTTGTCTGTGCATGTATGAGCCTGGTTGAAGTCCAGATGAAACAGCATTTCGAGAGTATCTAACTTCCGTATGGTTACGTATTTCCGAGTGAAACAGGATAGACAGTCAGAACGTAATGTTGGGAGGAATTTGATTGGTACATTGAAAGTTGAAGCAGTCCACTGTAAAATGCCCTGTGCATAATCTGGAGTTGTCACAGATACCACTTTCCTCAAAGTAAGTAAATTCTATCCAGTCGGCTCATAACTACGGTATTTCAGGAAATGAAACAAGGTTTTAGATGGTGAACAACCGAAGACTCTCCGACATACCATACTAGATAGCTAGGTAATGAATCTTAGCTCTGTGCTGCTAAAAGTAGAAGACTGTTTGATAGGTGGTTGTCATGATATCATTGGTTGAAATTGGTTGGGTTATGCCTATGTATGAACATGTCATATTTGAAGAAAAAATATTGTATTTTGATATAATACACTTTCCAGAAAAAGAGAGAGTCAAACCATGACATGTTTTGTGGCCACACTGCATTATAGTCGATTATTATAGTCGATGGATTGTTGAACATCAGTGCAAAATGGTGAGTCCAGAAAAACATCAAAACCTGACATTTAGATAGCTGAAAAAAAATTGTCAACTGTAGCCCAGCTGGAAATATCTAGATGTGATGTGATGTCATCTATATCTAGCCAATTAGTCCATAATAATAAGAAAAGCATACCACCAAACATCAAAATGAGCCCAGAAATGCAAGGCATACTGGTAATAGCTATATTTATGACAGTGGTAATGTGTTTTGAGATGGAATATTTCCTCTGGCTGGGGATATAAGACCATTTATGTTTGAAGCTCACCCCATTCTGACCAAGCAGGAAATAACCCCTCACTTAGCCTTTAACTGGCGCAACCGTAATTGGAGTGCTGGTGTATTTGGGAGTCTCCTAATAGCTCAAATATTACTGTGGTTGTAGAAGCAGACCAACAGATGCTGTGTGCCGCCCAGGATGGGAGGAATTAGCTAAGCATCATAGGCCATGTGGAGCTCTCCTTGGTACTGAAATGGAGCAATCTCACTAAGGAATAGCAGTCAATACATTATTGGCTTGCCACGGGGCAGATTTAGAGCATTGTATTCAGTTTTGCTGGGGCTATGTCTAGTCTACAAATGACTTTTACCCTAAAGTTAACATGGGATTCACTATTTCAGCTTTTATTGGACTGTTAGAGGCATCTGGCTGTGTTTGTAAAACAGTCTTTTTATCATAAACCTGAAAGGTCTGAGTCCACTAACATCGGCATGCTGCCTGCAGCCTGAGGTTTTTTGACATATCAGATTCTTGAGTTTGCTTGGCAATATCGGACATGGTTGATTTAAAGTGTGCTGCAAGCCAAGATTGTAGCCCCAAGTGTCCAGGCTGGCAAAGCACTTTTTTAAAAACGTGACCAAATCTTGAGGAAGGAGCTGGCAGTGATTCTTACCTTGACTTGATAATATCATGACTCCTTTAAAGACTTAACTTAAAATTTTCAGTAGCAGTTGCAGCACTTGAGCCTACACTGATATTCACTCAAGTATTTGTATGTGCTTGTAAGTGTATAATCTCAGATTATACACCACTCTCCTCCAGAGTTTTTTTTTTTTTTAAGCAATGCAAGAGGGAATATTTAGTTGTTCCTCTGCTCTGTAATTTTCATAGCTATTCTATAATAATAACTTCAAATGATTAACAAATGATTGATTACATCTGACAGATGTGTGCGTTGTGTGTTATTTCTTAAGTTCAGGCTTTTAATGCCAGGTTCAGCCATGTCTCAGCAATGAGCCAATAACCTTCCATGGATGGTCTGTGTGTTGTGTGATTAGTTCATCGATCTGTGTCTTAAATGAATCGAGAGAACATCATCTCTTTTGTTGGATTTTATTTTGAGCCAGAACTCTCGTATCAAAATAAGACATCTTCTACCACTGTCACAACAGTCCTCTCCCTCTCTCTCTCTCTCTAACCCCCCCCTTTTTTTTTTTTTTTTGTCTCTTGGGCTTCCTGCAGGAAATTGCTGTCAGTATGTTTTATATCAATGAGAGGCTTTTTCTCTTCACACCACATCTAGAGTGGCTGGCCAGTATTGGACCTTCCATCCCCCATCCACAAACACACACACACACTTACATGTCAGTGTGTGCTTCAGCAAGGGTTGTAATGATTTCTCAATACTGGGCCTGGGATGATTAGAGATTTATTCATTTTTCACTGCAGCTTGTTAAACATAAAAGTCACCAAATGGATTTCAGTCAAAGATGGAGTACACATATTCTACTATTGATATATACACCTCTCTGAAATACAGTCGATGTGGTACAAGGTTTTAAATTTGAAAAAAAAAAAAAAATACTATGTGCTGTAGCATGAGCAACCTTGACAAACTGCAAGATGAGAACCAGGGTGCGTGCTTGTGCATATGAATGCGTGTGTGCACGTGTGTGTGTTTCATCCAGTGGGTCTCCAGTGGATTGTTCTGCTGATCGCTATCCAATTGTAAAGGGTAATTAGGGCTTGTTGCTGGGCTACCGACAAATGCAAGTCTATGTGTGTGCTTGAGTGAGTGTGTGTTTGTGCACTGTCACAAAGATATAATTCACAGGTCTTGCCATTGCTAATGTGGCAGTCTTTGAGTCTTCAAAGCAGATAACAGCCATAAACCACAGCTCCTCACATAGATCTGCACGTCACATGTCTGCAGAGTCAAATGAGGAAAGCATAATTAGTTTAGCATCATTTGCTAATTGCTTGTTTCCGAGCTGTGGAGCAGAAACGGAAGGAGGCGAACTTAAAAAATGGGGCTTTTGGGATGCTTAGTTTGTTGGTATGTGATCTGCTGGGGGCTCACGGCTCATACCGCTCATTGTTTCCGGTGCTGAAGCCTCGTCGAGTGTAAAGCCTCAAAGCAAATATTCCCAGAGGATAAACCAGGCTTCCCGACACTGCCCTTTGTGACCTTTTACAACAACATCCTTGTATCTGTGGCATTAGGCTACAAGGCAGCATGTTGAAAGACTCATGTAGTGACAACGCCCTAATATTTCCAGCACAATGTGTGTGTGTGTGTGTGTGCATTTGAATTTGTGCATTTGTGCGTGCATGTATTTATTCATCCACAGCAAGTAAATGTGTGTAAGGCAAATGTGTTCATGTACTGTTGGTGTATAGGCTTCCCAGGAGTCAGGGAATTTCTGGAAAGTCATGAAATTTTGAAAAATCTGTTCTAGACAGGGAAAGTCTCGGGGTTTAATAAATTCTTATCACAATGTACGACATATCTAATTTTAGCAACTTAATTTTAAATGTCATTAGCTTGTTATTCACCAACTATAATATTTATTTTCCATTGTGCTCATGTTATGTTGTCTTTACCAGATCTCCTGCTTAAAGAAAGGATAAATACAATAAAATAAATAAATGTTCGGTTCCCCCACAAAATAAAACAGTAAATTTAACAGTAATAAGGCCTCAGAATCTCAAGTGTGTTTGGACAAGGAAACTTATGTTTAGAAGTCATGAACATACCACAAGGAAAGTCATCGGAAAGTCTGGGAATTTGACATTTGACACAGGGGGAGAACCCTGTATGTAAGTGAGTATGTGTGTGTTTGCATGTGCATATGTATGTATTCACCTGGATATACTTGAATTGGTATATATTTGTATGCATGTTTAGTGTGTGTTTGTATGAACATGAACATATGTGGGTTTCTGCGATTTTGGTTATCCACAATGTTGTAAAAGCTAAATGTCTTTACTCTTTACTTCACTTTTTTGTACTATAAGCAAGAGTGTGTGTATGTGTGGGTCTGTGGTCACGCTTTCCTGTTTGTCTCTGTATGTCTGTGGTGTGGATGTGGGCGTCCTCTCCTGGATGGAGGGGTGGTGTTGGAGGGGGGTCTCCCTCCTAAAGCTGTCATTATCTCTGGCACTGGGTGCCAGAGGGCCACAATGGGGGCCAAGCTGTGTGGGTGCTGAAGAGGAACAGTCATATCGCAATCATGTATGACAAGGGACTGGTGTGTGTATGTTAATGTGTGAGAGTGTGTGTGTGTGTGTGTGTGTGTGTGTGTGTGTGTGTGTGTGTGTGTTTCTTATGAGTGAGCATTTCTTTTCAGTGTCGCTAGCAGTTTCCAGACCAGACCAGCACACACACACACACACACACACACACACACACACACACACCAGACCAGACCAGACCAGCTCTATTTTAAGCCTCATGTTGACATG
>OMLB01035112.1:0-11001 GCA_900302555.1 Myripristis jacobus | reverse complement strand
AGCATATTGTTGTTGAATCATGTAAGAAACATGATATGAAAAAGACAACAGGGTTGTTTACCAATTCATATCATATCAAACACACTGTACTTCACACAAAAGGAATGTTTAATTTTGTGTTGAACAAGTAAAAACAATAAATAAAGCAAAATACACCATTAAACATGGATATGCAATATTATACTTTTAATTTATAGGCATGTACAAATAAATCATTTAGTGTGCTACAGCATTTCATACTTAAATATCAGTGAAACAAAAGCAAAAGTGGCCTCTCCATTACACACCAATACCTACAACAACAACTGGATTAAGGTCCTTTTTAACAGTTTGAATCAGTGGAAAAAAAAAAAAAAAGAACAAAGTACACGTCACTTTTGTTTCCATTGGACTTACAGTGCATGACTCTGCCTATCTGTATCATTGACAAAAATATGAGTTCTAGAAAGGATATACGCCACCTTAAAAATATGTATTCCTTGAAACAGGAATGATTGAAACCTTTTATGAAAAAAGTTACAAATATTTAATGCCGACAATCGCAGTAGCAGTTGTCTATTATTAAAAAATACATACATAAACAACATAGACACGCTGTGTCCTTGTATCAGTGGGACTGTAAAGTAGTTTGCTGTTCTGTGTGTGCAGAATGGATGGAAGTAAGTAGTCTCTCTTATCACATGAGCAACAAGAGGAAAAAAGTGCACCAAAGTTCCTGGCATAAGACGATGGGAACGTTACAGAGTGCATGTTCACAAAGTATCAGCCATAAAAGAATTTATCTCTGTTTCTCTAATTCTCCCTCTGTGTCCTTTTTTTTTTTTTGAATGACATTCGCTCACAAATCTGATACAGCACATAATTTACTTTACTTTTACATTTACTCTAACTTGCAAATATACCAAACTTGATATTTTGCTATGATCTTATTCTCTCATGCTTGGTAGATAGAATACATTTCAAGTGTATGCATCTCACTGAAGATTTAGTTTTTTCTCAGTTGACTATACTGATGTACTGTTGGGACTACAACTGAAAGGGTTTGTCCACAACAACAACCACCAATATCAACCCACGATGGAACAATATCAAATGCCGTTCTTCTCTTTGGCTTCTTCACAGTTCAGTAAAATTACAGGAGTGAACAGTCATTGATGTGACGGCCTCATGCCAGCTCGCCAAGCCAATACAAAGTGAGCTGGAATTTATTCAAAACAGAGGCTGTCACCAGAAGGAAAAAAGGACCCAAAGATAAACTCAAGTACTGGTGTGTATGGAAACATGGAATTTAAAAAAAAATGTGACAGACTGACATAAAACATAAAACGACAATATTATTAACCTTGCACTTCAAACAGTACAAAAATAAAATAGTTCTGATCCAAATGTCATTCAATAAATAGATAAAATAGACAGGGGGGATTTGACTGCAGGGGGTGGGGGTTGTGTTGATACTACAGTTCATCTTTAGGGTTGATGCTGAGGCCCTGATCCCAGTGAGACTGGCTGTCCAGTGCCTGGATCACCTCATCCGCCTGAAGCCGCTCCTGCAGGACACAAATAAGAAGGGGAGAGGTCAGGAATGGTGAATGGGCATTTTTTACCTGTCACACTATCAGTGAGAGGTAAGCGGAGAAATCTTGTAATGTGATGCCAGTAAACTGCACATATAACATTTATGTTCACCAACCCGGTCGGTCTCTGATCATTTAACAAAGGGATGAAAGAGTCCAGCATTCTCTCACTTGCTGCTGTTTAGGACAGGGTTCCCAGGCTTTTGAATGTTTAATTTAATGGACCCCCATCTTAGAGGGTTTTTGATCTGAGGAATCCTCTCTGAGACAGCTTGTTGTCAAGTGGGCGCTTATAGCCAGCTACAGTAGAGCCAATAGAAATTATGATCAAAAACTGTCAGTCTTACATGTTGCTCTGACTTCCATACAGCACCATTACAGTGAAAATAATCTGTTCCTCCTTTTGCTTAGGACGCCCTGCGCCCCAGACCCCAGTTTGGGGCCCTTTGGTTAAGTTTTAGTTTCAGACTTTCTGTGGGCAGGGAAGACTTTCCTGCCAGTATCCGCATCAGAAATAAATATGGGCAAATCTATCTATGCAAGTTGAATCTATGACATCCCAGTTAGGAGGAAATGAGTGACATCACAATCACAATCACCCAATAGTTTGAGATTATTTCAAGTTGTGATTATTCCCTGTGGTCCTTTAAAAACAGAAATAACTGTAAAGCAATAGATGAAAATGCTCAGCACAGTGGAGCAGAGGTTTACCAATTCTCTGTAGAGGGGGTCCAGTGTGAACCACAGAGCCACAGCACAACGCTGCCCCCTGGTGACGGCCCTCACACCGTGAGGATTCTCCCCGCCTGATGAGAAACCCACCATCCTGCCACACTTGGGCTTCACTGATGCCTGCAGAGAGTGGAGGAGAGGCAGAGGCTGAAACTACCAGCTACTGCTCACAGGACTGAGCAAAACATTCCACGACTCAATGTCCAAAACCATTCACAGTCAAAATCTCATCACTTTTGCATGTGAAAGGAAAATATTTTTATTGGTGCTAGGTGGATCACTTAAAACTGTAGAACTTTGTTTTCTCAGCTGTTGATGTAGATCTTGTAGAGAAAATATTTTAACACATAAAACCATTATAAAACCGTTAGTGCATGCATAAATTTGCAAACCTTCAATACCTACATTTCCAACGTCAGGAAAAATGTAAATTGGCCTTTAAAGTCATGGTAGGCAAACACATGAATAAACCCAACATAGACACAGAAAAACACTTATTTAAATAATAGTTGTCAAACAAAAGAAGAAAAAAGAAAGAAAGGGAGAAAGAAAGAAAGAAAGAAAGAAAGAAAGAAAGAAAGAAAGAAAGAAAAAAAAGAAAAAAAGATAAAAGAAAGAAAGAAAAAAAGAAAATTTTGTCACTGAAAACTGAAAAATGTCCCAATTTTATTGCTTCTTTATCCTAATATCACTAACTAGTCTCTCGGTCTGCTGTCAGTATCTTTCTACTGAAAACCCTCTGAGACCATGAAAAGACATTTGTCGTCTTCTACTTTGTCTTGTTCTGTAATGTGAGCTCCTTCTCAACCAGATTGAACAGGTTCTCTAAAGGCTTTTGGAAGCCTGGTCTTTGGCCTGTGTGCACCGCTGTGACTTCAGCTATTAAATCAAATCTTTATGTGCATCCCACTGTCGTTCTTCTCCATATGGGTGAACTTGATTTTGCTCGATTTGCTCCTACTCCAATTTTACTGCTTACATGGGACTCTTTGTGCAATGAATACGTCACGTCACGAAGGATCCCTCTGACACGGACAACTGGATGAGTTTGTCTAGAGGTTCCTCCTTTTTTCAGAGATGATCTCATCGTCCCACCTCCTTTAACCTCATTTTGGTTGAGGCCGGCTGAAGGGAAGGGTTTACCCACTTCAATGTCTGAACTCATAACTAGATTTGATGTGGCTGATTCCTGGTATTGAAAACATCCTAAATCGATTTCTCCATTCTCCCAACAGGAGTCGGCAAAGCCAAACTCAGTTTTATTAAAAAAGTCTGTTTTTGGTAACTGTTTCACAAAGGCCTTGTGGCTGCAGTTAATAGCCTAATGACCAACAAGCTGTTTCCTGTTGGCCTTTTCTGCTGCTCCTTTTCAACCTCTTCAGACAAAAAATTTGGTCAGCATTCCATTATTTCCAAAGCTCTGTGGAAAGTTTTGAGGTTTTTGATCCAGGTCCCATACCCCTGGGAGGAGCTGAGGCAACAGCTTGTTCTCCTTCCAGTTTTTATTCAGTTTGATGCAAGATGAAGTTCCTAGTGATGGATCATGGTGGGAAAGTTTGAATTCACTTTGATGAACAAATTAAGTTGTAAAATGTGGCCGAAGTGTTGTACCAGTAATTCCGCTTGCCTGTTAAATAATCAATACGATTTGCTTTATTTTTATTTTTTAACAAAGAAAGAAAGCTGCACAGAGCTTTATTATGATCATAATATGAATTATTATTATTATGATGTTCCAAATGTAGAAAGAGTGTTCATACCAATGAGCCTTTAGTAAGTAGTGAGCTCCTGGTTCAGAGCTTAAGCACAGACCATTAAAGACTCAAGACGCATGCATGCATATACGTCATTTGATGGAGAACAATAAATTAGCGCGGCTAAGGAGTGTTAGGAGTGAAATTTAAATTTTAGTTCATTTGGGAAGAAGGAGCTTACCGTGACTGTTTTGGCATCCATTTCTGTGAATATGAACTCCCCGCCTTCAAAATCTCCATTTAGGTAGAGAAGTGCACTGAAAATATAATAGCACATAAGATCAGTGAGGGAATATGGTAGTGGCACTAAAAACATGTTTCACTTGTGTGATGCAGCTGCAGCAAAGTGGGTGTGTTGCCTTGTCTGCAGCTTGTTTGACTGCAGCGGCGTCTCACCTGTAGTCTCTGTACGTGTACGCCGGTGGCTCCTTCCAGCACTCGTTGGCCTCGGGATCCAGTAGACAGTTATCAGCATGGATGGGATGGCTCAGGTCATTCCTGTGGTCCTGCTGGCCTGTGAACAAACAGGGACACACATGGATAAATGCACAAATAAAAGAAAGAGACAGGTGTTTTCCTGTTGTTTGAAATTTTGGAATATAACCTTATTCTACCACTGGACTGTATATGATATGTATGTCTGTGTGAGGTGAGTAAATGCACGGCTGACCTGTGATGGCAGTCCGACACACCAGGTGTGTGTAGGAGAAGTGCAGAGTCGAGTTGAGCAGGAAGTAGGACTCGGTGATGCGTCTGGCTCTCTCACTGACCTCGTAGAAGAGACGAGCGCTCCTCAGCGGCACTCTGCCCTCATAGCCATACTGCACAGGAGAAAACACTGTTCAGAAATGCAGTCATGGCAGCTGTGTCACATGCAAAAACACATCATTGCAAATTTTCATTGCAAATACATTCTACAAATAGAGGGACTGACGTGATAATCCTGATCACCTAATTTTCACTTATTGTTTGGATAATGTGATTGTTCTTGACTGTTCTTGTTATTGTTCTTGTCCTTTGAGACTTGAGGAATGATTAAGGGCTGTATAAAAGGACTTGACTTGACCGTTTGAATTTTCTTTTCCTCAGTTTAGACCCAGACCTTGGATTTTGGCCAGAATATTTATAATATATGTTGGGACCCTAACATTAGTTTGGTGTAGTGATTCTGTGATTAGCCTACCTGCAGAGTTTTGAGTACGGTGGCTCCTTCAAACCTCTCGTTGGGTGTGTGTGGGGACATCTTCCCTCTGTAACCATCTCCTGCCATGGTGACAGACTGGAAGACAGGCATACAGACAGAACTAAACCCAACCAGCCATAAACATGATCCCAAGGATTCAACTATCACCATCACAGCACATTTTGATATAGCAAATCATTTTCATATCAGAAGAGGTACTGACACATATACTTGGAGTAGGACCAGGAGTGAAACTTGATCCCAACACGAAATTTCTGTTACTGTGATGAAAATTTAGAAATTATATCCGGGCTCGGGTTGTGTTCAGTCATGTTGGTGTTATTTTAGTGAAAAATGGTGGACCTACTGTCTGTTCTGGGCAACTGCCTGTATAGTGCTGCAGTTTAGGTGACTAGGCTGAAGGCAACAGGTAGGCTATTTCAGGAGGGAAACATAACCTAGCGATGGAGGACAAGCAAATTCTTGGGCTTGGGTTGGGTTTGGACACAAAAAAAGAATACCTGTCGGGTTTCAGTCGGACTTGGTTACTATGAGCCCTCTTGGGTTGGGTTTGGACAAAAATATGTGTCCCAATCCACACTCCAATGCACTATAACACTGGCACATTATCGGTCTCGGCCAATATTACCTTTAAAATGAAATATCTGCACTGACCCGCAATGAAAATTTCTGCCAATATGACAGGCCGATAACATGACGCTTTAATTATGCCTAAATGCTCAATGCTTGACTAAATGCTTGACTACCAGGTAGCCACTATTACAGAAAATGCAGTTTAACTTTTGTACATTTGTACAATGAACTTACTTTCCCGTGATTTCTGAGGATTGAGATTACATTTTATTTATTTGTGTGGCAACTTGTGAAAAAGGTTAGATTTGCCATGGCTGTGGCCATTGTCAGGAAAGGGGGAGAAAGAGAGAGAAATCACCCAAACCTGTTTAAGTAGGATGAATCTTACAGTTTTGACAGAAAATGTTATTGAAAAAAATATGGGATGTTTTCCTTAACCTAAGATGAAGCAGTTTTCTTATTAGCCTTTGTGAATCTGTACATTTTGAAATTCTTGTATTTTATGTCTACATCTGCCAGTGGACCATCACAGTAAGAGTGGGCATAATAATAATAGACTTTATATTCTCTCTTGCAAAATAAATGTGCATTTATTAGTATTAACATCTGGCCAAAAGAGTTGTAAAATATCAGCATATTGCATATGGGCAAAAAAAATCCAATATCATGCATCCCTAATTTCAACCTGATATTGCATGAGGAGTGGCGATGCCTGTGGAGAGGCGGTGAGGCTCCTTACATGAGCGAGGTGTTTGAGGTCTGAGCACTCCTCCTCAGAGATGACATCATCCAGCAGCACCCTCTGGGTCCCGTTCAAGGCTGCCGAGTTCTGCACCAGCTGCACACTGTCATACACCAGGGGACCACCTATCCAGATCAAAGCGTTAGGGAGACGTTACTTGTTGTCTTAACTGTGGTGGTGGGAGAAGGTTAGCCGAACCTTAATGACTTTGTTTTGACAGATCAGCTGCAAGTTTCCCTCTGTAACGCCTGTGACTGCAAAACGGGGAGGAAACTGTGGGGTAGATGTTTTTTCTCCGTTTATTTACTTATCTTCCCTCTGTGCTTTCCTTAAGTAATACAGGATTACATTTTTTAATGGATAACAGCACTGTGATTTTATTGTTTTTCCAGTCACCATCACTGATATAACCACTGACACAAGATACTACAATCTGCCCCGCTGCCTCGCCTCCCAGAAAGCTCCCTCTGTTTTCAAAAAAACCCATTAAAAAACATTTGCAAAGACTGCTTCTGTTACTGACGCATCCATTACAATGAATAACAGGTCAAGACTTTATGAGGTTGCAATTATTGTAGCTGTATTTCAAAGTTGCGTATGGCCTTGTAACTTCATGACATTTGATTTTTGTGATTATACAATAAAAAAAAATTTAATGTGGAAAAAGTCATATTTTATTAGTTTGTACTCTCAAAAAGCCTTATGCCACACACCTCTTTCAAGTCTTCACCCTCACTCTCCGCCCACTGAAGGCCGAGCGGTGAATGGGGACGTGTCAGAAAGTGCAAGATGCCCAAAAAAGTCTCTTACATGGCTCTTGGTGGTTTAAAAACTATCTGATGTTTCATGGGTCAAAAGTTGTTGTAGGGTAACTGTCACATTAATCACATTAAAAGTAGTTCCACGATGTGTTTTTAATTTTGTTTTGGCTTGTCAGTACCACCAGGAAGTATGATGCCTGCAGTAAGAGAAGAGGTGACTCTCCCCATGTGCTGTTCAACGCAGGAAATAGGTAAAATGACACAGGTATTATCCTTTAAATCCCTCCCTCAGTGTTAGTAACACACTAACAAAGCCCGACCTTCTCTGTGTTGCTGAGGGGCCGCTACAGTGACGTTCTTCTTCTCTGAGATGGGAACGTACTCCATCCAGCCGTCTGTGCCAGAGGGAATCCTGGCAGAACAGAGAATGGAAAATGTGTGCTGTTTAGGAGGAATCAAAACACTCGCCCTACATAGAAAGTGACTAACCGACAATTACAATAATCTCTAAATTGGTTATAAGCCAACTTTTACTGCAGCAAGAAAGAACAATAAAATGACTTATTTCAGTGAGATGGCATATTTTAATGCATATGAAAATACACCGGCTGTTAAACATTTTCAAGTTTAAGAGATCTACTGGTCTGTTCACCTGTTTGAGTCTTCTCTTCCCCCAGTGCTGCTCCAGTAATGCTGCAAAGGAAACATGCAGAAGTCTGTAGTCTGCAGCTTTTGTGCTTTGACAAAATATATATTTTTTGCATTTCACTTTATTTTGATAGTGACAGAGAGAGACAGGAAAGGCAGGGAGAGAGAGGCCGAGCCCAGGCGGCTGCGATGAGGACCTTGATTAGTGGTATGAACTCAGATGCCCCATAAATACACCAGATTATGTGCACAATCTGCGCTGTGGCTGCTGTGAGAGATGCTGTGTGTGTGCTTGAGTCAAAGCCAGGCTATTCCTCCGTGTGACCAGTAGGCGGTGCTGTTAGCGAGAGCACGGTGGTGTGTGGTGGCCCTGCCAGACACCTGTTACCCTGCCGTGAGTCAGCCGGCAGCAGTGGCACATTCAGGCTGTTGCACACCCAGCAGGGGCTCTGCTCTGCCTCACGGTGATGTGGACCAGCTTCTGAACAACTTCACTTTGTTTCTATTCAAAAACGACTTGCAGTGCACCATGGGTATCTGATAAACAGCAACTGGGCCCATGCAATGTTCTGCTAACTTACCCCCTCGATAAATTCCACACCCATGATTTTGCTGCCGATCAGGAGCAGCTCCAGTTCCTGCTTGTGCCTCCTCAGGTACCACGCAGCTTTCTGTGCACACACACACACATACACACACACACAAGTTTATGATTAACATAATTAAACAATCTGATTGACCAAAGACTCACTCTAGCCATGCTGCTGATAATGGTTGCTAAGCCAACACCTGTGGTATTCAGGGGGCAAATTAGGGAGGCTTATTCTTTTACTCTTTTAAAGAGCCATAATCACCACACAGATGTTTTTTTTTGTTGTTTTTTTTACTGAGATTACAGGTAATCTGCTGCACCCTGCACCCTATAACATTCCCATGTCTCACAACCACAGGAAAGAAGTGCTATTATTGCTTAAATAGACACCACTTATACATCAGGCCACATATCCAGGCTCAAAATGCTAAAGAGAAACCCAATCCCTCCATTGTTCCTTCACCTAAACGCAGGGAGCCGTTTTGTTTCCCCTCCCCTCTCCTCGCCTCAGTGCCAGGACTTATGGAGTGTGATGCGCCCTTTCTTTCTTTCTCCTGACGTTTCACACTGAGACTTACTTTACTACTGTTTCCTGCCAGGACTAACAACAGGAGGCTTATGGAAGGGAGGCACAGCCCGGTGCTTCTCAGGCCCTAAAACATACTGTACAGTAGCAACGGGTGTAGCAGAGGGTTCGCATCAAAGTGGCCTGTGTGTGAATGTGTGTGCTCAAAAAAAGATTGTGTGTACGTGCAAACATTTATTGTGTATGCTCATTCTTGAGTACATGTGTGTGAGTGTAGCCTGCATACACAGAGGTGCATACAATCATCTTTTATGAGTATGTGTTTATGTAAGAAAAGGGCAGGGGGGGCCTCCAATGGGGAGCAATGCGAATGTTTTGAAATTCGAGCAGCCAGTAGCATTTTCTAGTAGCAGCTTTTAAAAAAAAGCTCCTCTTTTCCAGTGCCCGAACAGCTCCCAAATTGTTCCAGAAAGTTTCTGTGGGCATTCTGACTTGACTTGCCCTGCTTCTCGGCGGCTGCTGAAAGGCAGGATTCTTTGGCAGGGCAGCAGGACGGCCCTGGCGCTGAGATCTAGGGCTGAGTAAATGAGTTCCCCGAGGCTGGACGGAGGATGGGAGAGGAGACGGAAGGCGGTCTCGGGGCTGACGGCTGCCCTGTGAACCGACGGTACTGGAAAGACTCGAGGGCTAGAAAAATGTAAGCTATGAGTCAAAAAACACAAGCATGAGCCGTGGCACATCCTCTCTCACTCGCACATCTCAGACATAAACACACATACACACAGTCCTGCTGGGAGGCTCGCTCGCTCTAACGAGTACCAGGCTTTCTAGGAAAAAGAGGGGTTGTGTAAGTGGGACTTAAACCTCCTGACTTTATGGCGCAGCTGGCCAGTGGTGTTTTAGGGAGGGCAGTTACGCAAGAAACTTTTCATTTCCTTTAAATTGGTATCTATTGGGAGCTGCTCCAACTCTAATTACTTTGTGCATTACAAAGACTTGAGGGCAAATTGGGTGGAATGAGATAATTATGAACACACCCAGAGCAAAAATATGTTGTCGTAAACATACTGGCATGGTAATACTGCAAGTTGGATGGAAGACAAGCGGAGAGCAAATATTAAGAGGCAACTTTTGGCAAGTGACAAACAGCAGGGTTGTCCAGGGAACACAGCAAACAGCCCACTGCCTCCTGATCCATCCGTCGTTCAAAACATGTATGCTTTGGGCAAAAATGTGCTTGAACATTAACAAAATATCCGTGAAATGAAAAAGGAAGAACTGAAAAATGCACCAAATAATTAGGACGAGTCCTTTCCGATCGCCAAACATTCGTGTGCGAATGCAGCCGTAATTTAAGGAACTTTTTCGGGTGCGTTCTGGATGCCAAAACTGGTGTGGTTTTTGACTGGATAACAACCGAGTGTGCAGCCTGAAACAGTTGAAAATGTTGACACCGCGCAGCCAACAAAAGAAGAAAACACCAACTCCGGACTGTCTTGGGACAGATAAGGCGCCATGCTCTTGTGTATGGGGAATTTGCTTAGGATCGGGATTGCTTGTTAAAATAAAACAAATCATAACCTGATATGACCTGTTTATTTGCTAGAGTGCAGTGCAAAAATATTACTTGACAGTTCAATAAAACCTCAAAAAAGGATCAAAACACCCGATACAATGCAGCCAGGGAACAGACAGGCCTCTAAACTCCAGGCCAAACAGCAGCATCAGTTCCTTAACCCATCCGTCCTCGCATGGAAACCTGTGCTCATCCATTCATCTGTCACCCTCCACCCCCCCTCCTCCACACAGTGGGTGCTGACCTCGTGGGGCATGCCGTCGTGTCCCAGCACCTCCTGGTAGTAATCCACGTTGTCCGTCATGAACTCCTCTCCCTC
>OMLB01035109.1:0-10507 GCA_900302555.1 Myripristis jacobus | reverse complement strand
ACACAGCAAAACATCAAAATTAATAGCAACATACAAAGGAAAAAGGCTAAACAAAATCTCAACATAATATTTAACTGATAGTGCTATTTCCCATTAATACATTAGTTTGCAACCATTGCTGTAACACTAATAAAGTGTTCATTCTTTTTCTAAACAAAAAACCCAGCTAAACAAAAAAGTTTAGTTGCACTCTATTATGTTAAGTACTATTGTACATCTTATGATTTTTGTCTTGACTTTCAATTTGCCTTGAAAAACACTGTGAGGCATTTATAGTGTAGAATGTGGACGTACAGTATGAGGAGGTGGGATTGGTCGGTGCTGCTTTTGGCTATCACAGAAGTTGATATTCGTGTTGGGTAACTTCCAGTTTTACCGAGTCCGATTATTCACTGCTCCTGACTCTGAAATAAGTCCTATTTCAATCACAGCATGATCGGTCCATGCCAAGTAGACAGACTTACAATATACCCTGAAATATACAGTGTCTGGCATGTTTTACAAGCTTGTCATGAAGTGATAAAAATCCCTCCTGCTTCCCCTTTCATCTTATATATTATTTTTTTTCTCCCCTAGCATGTGTGCATTATATATGATCATTCTGACAACAATATTTTACTGCATTTACTCTTATGGCTCTATGACTCTGATCCTTGTACCATTGTGTCCTTCATGTTGGTCCCTTTTAATCATGGTTATCTAGGAATTTCAGCACCCATTACAAGTCTCTCTGGATAAGAACATCAACTATAAATTCCAAAAGTGTAAAATGAAATACAGAGTACAGATTATCAATCTCTGTGGACATAATTGCCTAAATATGTGACATTTCCAAATGGACCAGTCATTCTGTTATAGACAGAAAGCCAGTAACTATTCTGACACAGTCGCTAACCTTTTGTTGAACATGTAGAACCAAATCATGTTTTTGACCTTTCCATCATTTCACACATTCTGACAATCAGAACCCCACGCCTGTCAATATTTAGTGCAATTTGGATAGGATTTTTCATTCTGTCTCTTTTGCTTCTCCTTCCTTTTTTGTTCATTAAGCCAATTACCAAGCCTGTGTCTGTGCTAATATAGTACTCTTACTTTTTCATAATTTTCAGATTTTTTGCTGTTAATAGTACTCACTTTGTATTAACTGTTGGTGAAGAGTTAGTTTGACTACACAGACATTGTGAGGTACCAAAATAATTGAAAGGATATCAAATGATCACATGAACCTGGAATTAAAGTAATCTGACTACAAAAACAATGCTGTAACTCATGAGTGTTAATGTTGCTGAAATAATACCAAAAATCAGTTTGCAGACACTTTTGAGAAAACAGTAGCGCACCGTTTCTTGTGTCTGGCAGACCTGTAAAATGATTGTTGAACCTCATCACGGAGAACATTTATTTACACAAATAAATGCTTCCAAACATACCCAGCACACAGGCAGCCTCAAGGCGGAGTTGTGGCATTGTGTCTGAGATGAAAGGGGCAAACTCTCTTGCCTCAAGAGATTCAAACTTGGCCCTCAGTGGGCTGTTCTTCTGTAATTAATTCAGTTCTATCCGTGAGTATTCTGGAAAACTCTCCACATTTACTGCAAATGGATTTGTAGGAACTTTAAAAACTCAATTTGTGTGCATCAAGGTTAGCAAACCTATTGCTAAATTTGCAGTTTCCTGTTGCATTCAACTCTCCCATAAATGCTGGTTTGTTTGAATTGGTATTACTGCAGCATGCATATTCATGAACGCCTGTTTGTGTCCTTGCAGTTTTACATTCAGGACATTGAGATTCTCAGTTATGTCACACAGAAAGACAAGTTGCCTTGCCTTTCATCAACATCCTCAATAACAGCATTCCCCTTGCTCACCATAAAACTGGTAATGTCCTCACTCTCAGAATTTAGGCAGTATCTCTCCTCATGGCAAACTTTTCTTTACATTTGGTGGTAATAGATCTCGCAATCTTCCTGAAATTATCTTTAGCATTATTTTTTTTATTAGGTACTTAGACTGATTGCTTGTTTAATAATCCCCTGGTAATCTGAGACCCAGAAGCTGATGCAACAAACTCTTGTCCTAAAAGGTGCCTCTAGGTACAATGGATAGTGGATCTCTACAAAAAGGAAGCAAAGGGGAGGTCTTGACCTCCTTCTCAGCTATTGTTTCAGTGAACAGTCACTGACACAAAAACACATAAACATGATCAGAATGGAGCCGCGTGAGAGGATTTTGAGCAGTCGGCTGTTGTGGAAAAAAACATGATGTTGATGGGTTCAAACTCCATAAACTTTGCTTGAGAACTTTAGTGTCAGGACAGGACATTTTGGCCAATTTACCCACAGGATTTGGCAAGGAATTAATATATGAGGCGTGGCCAACAAATGTGTGTAGGACTCTGCTGTAACAACCATTAGACCTCTGCTTTCCATCATGGAGGAATAAGTCAAATGTTTAAAATCCAAAGAAATATCTGCTGCCTATGCGTGTGTCACAACGTGACAGATCAGCAGATTGCCAGTGTAGATTTTAGCAAAGTCTTTAGCACTCCAGAGTTGCTTGTGTCAGCTCAGAGAGCTGTCATCCAGACACCATTATACCAGAGAAGGATGGCTGATGACAAGGTCCACATCATTGCCAAATGGTGAGAGACAACTTCTTTTTTTTTTTTGGTAACATATTGTCACACCGTGTACCTGACTACTGCAAAGTTCTGCCAGTGCATGCCTCTTGGATTACAAGCAGCATGCAGTACATGCCGAGGCTTAAATCTCCACCCCCTCATCCGCAATTCATGGTTTTCAACATAAACAGTTTACAATGTCAGTGCCCCTTCTGCACAGAATCTGGATACGCTGCCATCAGACCCTTGATATTATTAAGTGTCTGTTATTGAGACTAGTCCCCTAGCATTAAGCACATAGGCTTTGAAAGCGTGTTGGTTGTAGGTGTGACAGGTGTCTCTGTGTTAGTGCACACTGTGCAGTACTGTACTCTGTGTGACAACTGGAACATGTACTCCAGCTAGGTAGGCAGACTGAACTGACAAGCCAGATTCATACTCTTTGCAGACCAAATCGTAATTTGTGACGGACTGGATTGCACCTGTGGGCCTTGAGTTTGATATTTGCTCTAAATAAAGGTCAGTCATGGTTGTACTGGACATGAAGATAATTATGTTATGAAATTATCTGATGACAAAATACCATGACTTTATATTCAATTGTTTTTCAAGACAGACTAATCAAAAATAGAGTAAAAGAGAGAAATCAAAGTATGTTACCGACTTTGACTATGATAAAGGGATATTTTATGGATTAGTATTTTTACCCGGCAGTCGTTAATCCGAAATGGATTCCATTTTAAAGATAATGTTGTCACTCTGTTAATAAGCTATTCTGATGTGACTGGCTGATGCTGGGGTAATCAAATGCAAATGTGTGTCTTGTTGGCAGGCAGGCAGGCAGGCAGGCAGCCTTTCCTAATACAACTTGGTGGTGTTGATTTTGGCACAGAGGCAGTACAAAGATGTTGCTGTGGAAGAGGCGACTTCCACTGTAATGTATTTACTGTCTAATTTGTGTCTCAGTGAGAGACCATATATCCTGTTTAGGGAGTGTCACCTCTCCTCCTCCACTTTATGGAGCAGTGCAGGCACTTGATGGGGACTTGAACATGCTGTGTTGATGGATGAGCTTGTCAAGGCAACCCCATGATGCTCTGCTCCCCACAGAACACACAGAGCCGCAGAAGCTCAATCACATGGAAGGGCTTTACTTGAAACCTGGTTAATAACTCATTCATAACGCCTGAATACAGACTTTGTAACAGCTGCACAGCAGACTCATGAATACTGGTTGAGGTTTCACAGAGTGTCAAAATGCCAGCTTTCATACTGTGTTCCTGTTAAAAGTATAGCATTTGGGACTTAATAGTGCAATCAGTATAGCAATTTATTTGGCAGAAATTCGAAATAATAGTTCTCATGGCAGCTCAAATTTTTCTCAGCGGCTAAACACATCATTTAGGGTTAGTGTTGTATATATATAAATGTCAACAATCTGTTTTTGAGTCATATTTTTCACACTCACTGCTCTGTATTACTTGCTTTCTCAAGTGTGCCTCAAACTACTGCAGCCTGTGTATGTATATATTTTTGTTGAACAGTACTGTGACTCTAATATCAGGAATTCAACTCAAGATTGAGAGTTTGAGTCCAATTCCCCGAGGCTGGAGCTCTGAATGTTTGAATGACAAGTGTTTCGCTGTTCTAAATTTGTGGATGCTCTAAACAAACACTTAAAACATCCTTTTGGGAAACTTATTGTTAAGCGCCTTTGAGCACTGTTTTGGTGCCTGTACTTGTGTATAGTGAAACCCTGAGTCAAACCCTGAGCTGTGATTAGCAACACAGATTGCAAGATGCAAGACTTGTATCTGCTATCTACCTCCTTGGTATGTGATTTTTTTCTCCATATTTAATTTGCATTAGAAACATATTTAATTAAGTCTTATTTTATGGACCAGTTGTACTTGAATATGAATACACATTTCTGAATGAAACTATAGATTTGTGAGAAGCTCCCTGTTGATGATCATTGAGTAAAGATAGACAGTTGTGCTCCTAATGCTATTTAATGAACAGTGATGTTTCATGTATAAAATTTTAAAGTCTTAAAGCCTCCCATTCATGCATTCACCGATAGTTGCTTCAAATCTGTCTTTTTATTCTGCATTTGAAAAACTGCTCTGATATAGCTGTGTGTTGCTCATTTGCCTATGTAAACTGTTGACGTAGTATGCTGTTTTAAGTACAGTATGTAATTTGTCTGACTGTGTTTCCTGCCAGGGGGCTGTAGGATGAAACTAAGTGCGTTGCTAATTCCGTTGCACTTATATATATTGTGCAAGTTCTCTTAAACAAACAGTAACATAAAGAAAAAAGGAAAGCAGGGATGAGGTCAGGCATATTATTAACACTGACATATCATATACAACTTCATATCCTGCATCTTCATTTCAAAGCGTTATTTTATTTAGATGTTGCATTATTGTCACTGAAAATGAATCCACATCTAACCGTTTTCCCTGAATTAGTCTGCCCCTCCCAAAAAAATGAAAATACAAAGAGGCGCCAAGAGACAGCTAATTTGGATTCTTACAAATGCACTGGTATTTTCTGGTCCATGTGAAACACATCCACCACGATTGGTCCATTAACTCCTCTGTTGCAAGAATGATCACTTCACCAGGAGGGCACTGCTCCAAAATGACTGAAGCAGATAGAGACTAGGAAAACAGTGTGCACAACCACAAACGTTTATTTTGGTTTCACTTTCACTTTCTCTCAAGTCTCATAGCTCAAGCTCAAGCTGTCTTCCTTGGGTGTGGCAAAACCAAACTGTCATGCCAAGGACTGCTGGTTGACAATTCTTGGCCATCTTTGCTGCACCAGTGCTGCGCTGTGATCTCTGGTTGCTCTGCACCACACAGCTCTCAATAAGGCGACCCAGCTGTTTCATGTAATGGGGACCAGCAGCAGCCTCTGCACACAGCACACAAGAGAAGACAGCCCAATTCCTGAGTTTGCAAACAATCAATTCTCAGACACCGTGCACACAAGAATACAACAAGCAATCAACATAATCTGCAAATGATCAAATTTTGTACATCTGCACACAGGAGGACACATTAAACTACCTTATGTACAAACAAGTCTGTACCTGCACACAAGAGAAGACATCCCAGTTCACTGACCCTGAGTGTGTGTGTCTGGTTAAATAGATTGCAGATTTGAGGTAAGTAAGTAAGCTCAGCCGTATCCCACTGGCTCATCACCATACAATACTCCACACCACACATGAAGACCACACCCACAGGACACACAATAAGTGCTCAAACAATAGCAGTGTTGAACACTGCACTTAAAATCAGGCCGATACAAGTCTACCCTGTTGCACCACGGCAGAAAATAGTTCCGCCATTTTGGAAACCAGGGGGCAGACAGAGCATTGAAAGTGAAACCAAAACTAATGTTTCTTGTTGTGCATCCGTCAAAACAATTTTCCACCTTTGTGCTCCCACTCAAAATTGTCCCATTTTCTGGCCTGTGACAGCGTCATTTATTTTTGACTTGAACTATACAACCAAACCAACAATGGAATATATTCACAGCAAGAATGTGAAAATTCTTGAGTGATCCAGTGAAAGCCCAGACTTAAATCTTGGTAAAACTGGTAGAATGATGAAAGAAAGATGTTCACAGACATTCCCAATCCAACGTGACTGAGTCTGGGTGAATCTGCAAATTGGAAAAATAAGGCAATTCAGACTATGCTGTCATGTCTGCAGCAATACCTTGTATTCACTGATTACATATTTCAAATCTCCCATGTTCTGCCTTAATTACTGTCTATTTCCAACAAAAACTTTTACAAGTATGGCCAGCAAAAGGTACCTGAACTAATTAAATAATTTCAATGTGATACTACATGATACTACTACTCCCATGAGCACTGCCTGCATGCTGTGTGCTCATCCCATTGTTCCATTCACATCACTGGATGCCACAATGGGATGAGTGACAGCCAAACTAAAGTAAATATAGTAGCCTAAGCCTTGACAAAACACACTGCAAAACAATGCAAACTGCAAGCTGAACTAACAGGTGCAATCCCTGATCAGTATTTGGGGAGAGATCTACTCTGAATGCCTCCTGTTCACATTTTAACAAACAACATAAGCCACTGGTAACATCAGAGCACCGCTGTCCCGGTAGTGAGCAGCAATTGAAGGGAAAATGGTCTCCTCACAGCGGCTATGCTGACGTGGCCGCGGCCGGAGGAGGCAGCTTTTCTCCTGCAGGCAAAACAGGGGAGAACCGCCTGCTGCTTCAGAGAGAAAAACGCTGCAAAAAGTGTCGGTGGCCGATCAAATCTGTCAACAAGTGTGGGGCTAAAATAGGTTAAATACCCTGATTCCCCAGGACTGTTTTGATGTGACTCAGTTTTTATTGACTTTTACAGTATTCAGCAGGATCTCAACTTGGCTGTTGGAAACACTGATCTATATTAAAACATAAAAATGATTATAGAGCTGTGATAAAATATTAATGATCAGTGGCTAGAAATGGGAAAATTTTTGCTGTATTTGGGAGAGCAGGGCATCCAGTGCACAGCCAAACAGTTGAGAAATACAAAGTAAAACTATAAAGAGTTTAAGATTCAAGCAAATGTCCAAAAGCCCAAAAGGAGACGAAGAAGAGGAAGAGGAAGAACAGGGATTTCAACTTAAGGTGGAAGTCAGGTCGCGAGTGGCTATTGGATATGATCAACCTACACCTACTGCAGCGATTGCCAGATTTATGGCACTGATGAGGCAGAAAGCATGTCATGTGTTATTGGCACACGCACATGCACACTGTTTTTTAAGGCTGGGTAGATAGGGCTACAATGGTTTCTTGCTCAAATAAAATTTTATTTCCAAACAAATGCATGCCGTTAAAGTCTCCAGTTAGGCCTACATCTTATTAGTTTTTGTTGAGTGGTGGATTTTGGCAGGTGAAAATGCTGTGTGGCAAGTGACTTTGTGAATCCACTAGCCATAGTGACTGGTGAACCCAAATCTTCATGTCAAGCCCTGTCAGTGTCTCTCAGGTAGCTCTATTTCCTTTACAACTGGTACACGTACAAGTACTACAAAATGTTTCGTGGTTAGTGAAAAGAGCTGTTGCCACTGATTTTTTTTTTTCTGATTTTTTTTTTATATGTTTGGGGTGAACAACAAGTAAAGGACACAACCTTCAGGTGTTTCATGCAACACAAAAACAGTAATGCCATGATATAACGATGTTCCCTTAGCTGCAAGATAAGGCTGGCATAAAGAGTGTTTTATGCAACCTAGATAAGGATTTGGTGACCTTTATAGAAAGCTTTAAAGATAAAAGTCAAGGCTTTTCATTTACACGTGTTCAAGTTGAGAAAACTCAGTGGGCATGACTTTTGACTGACATTAAATAACAGCAGTGCACATAAATGATAAATGGCAAGACAAGTTGTGATGAATGATAAAAAAAAAAAGTTCTCTGCTTTTATCAAATCAAGACTTTAAATCAAATCATGTTTTTAATCAAGTTTGATAGTTCATTTTCCATTTTATTTGCACCTTCATCATGAGGGTTGAGCATATAGTGCTGGAAGCCCATTGTATTTTCTGCAACATAATAGGGTTATTTTTTTCTTGCTTTCCCATAAAACCATCTGCAGCTGAAAAAATGGTTACTCCTAGAGCAACAATATTTGGCAGGTGTGCCTCTAAAGCCCCCACTGCTCAGTAAAGACAGCCCATGCATGAACTGTTTCGCAAGTATTAACAGACGAATTTGCAAAAATTGCTGCAAATGGCATTATGGGCTTAACCCATATACATGTATGCAGGTTCAATTAACAATGGTCAGCTGCTTTTTCGCTTAAGGAATAGCGACTTGGTGAAGATGTAGCAAAAAAGGCATTAAAATGTCTGTTTGAAAATTCTTAGTGCAATGCGATCTATGTCATGAGTCTGCATTTGCATGTTTAGTAAGTTTCAAAACACAAAAATGGCCCACGTTTCCTAAACTGAAGACCTGCCTCCAGATTCTTCATTGGCCAAGAGTCTCACTCACTCATTGGCTACACTGACACTCCAGTCAGTGTAGTGACTGGCGTCTGACTCACACTGAAGCAATTCCCCCTCGCAAATTCTATCATCAAAGCAGATCAGACCTGGTCTACCTGACACTGACTGTGACAGCAAGGAGCTGTTCCTGCTGGTCTGTACAGGCTACATTCATTAGGCAGTATTCACTCCGAATTTGAGCATCATTTTTGATTGGTTATCACATTTGAAATTGAATTCCCCTCACCTGCCAATCAAATGAATGCACACTGCCCCTAAATCTACTATGCCATTAGTTACACAACCATCAAGCACCAGTGATATACAGTCATGGTAGGCAGGGTAGTCACTGCAAAAATGCGCCGCATCACCAACATCACAACACTGCTATTGCAGCTATAACAATTTTCACAGCTTTGGTTTGAAGAAAAGCGTCACCTTTCAAGGAGACAAACACCTGACTTAAGGGATCTTCAGCAAAGGAAAGGACAGAAAATTGTACTTTTCAGACTGAGAGGTACAAAGGGAAGGATTGGCTTTGTGAATGTGCTACACTGAACAGAATGTTTCCCATGTTTGCTGTTTGGCAGCACCATCGACAAGGTCTGGACTAATGCAGGATATTAGGACTTGAACAGCTTGCCCTGTGTGATAGGCAAGCATAAAAAGTCAGTGATCCTAATTCAGAGCCAGATTGCTCTAAAAACCTTTGGACACAATGGAGTCGACATAGCTTTGGATGAACAGCAGCTAAATGTTAGCATCCACAATCAGGAGGTAAAGAAAAAGAGAAAAATCATGTTCCATCATGTTCTACCATGCAGAACTTTGTGAGGTGCTCAACCTTAATCAAGAAAACCCCAATGCCTGGGATGGAGAGGCACTACCTATGGCCTCTGGATTCAATCTCCAGCTTTCTAAAGCTTCATGCTTTCTTCTCATGGCATATAGTGCGATGGACATAGGATTCTGCTCCCTTCATGTCAGTGATACTGTGAAAGCCTCGAGCAACCGGCACCAGTTGCCTGACTCATGTTATGAATGTTCTCAGGAGCGTTGTCAACAGCAACATGCACAGCTAGCAGCCTATCCATAATACAAGTCAAAGACTCTTCCACATCATCTGAAAAACATCAGTGTACAAATGGAAGTAAGATTCAAGAACTTGGGATAACTTTATTTTCTGGCTTGAGTTGACTGGAAAAGGTTTAATGAGCTGTCAGCCCACTTTGACGCCACACAACTGCATAGCCTCGTTAAATATGGCAAGTACTTTGATTTTGTCAGGCTAGAGGCTGACCTCATCGGATAAATCACAAATGGTCCAGGACAAATCACCTCTTCAACTGCTGGCTTTTTCCTGTTTGAGAATGACCTTGAACAGGCAATTCTGGAGGCAACTAAACTTCTGAAACTGGTGCTGACCATTCAAGGCGCCGTAGCATCAGTGGAAAGGTCTTTTTCTGCCGTGAAACAAATAAAGACCTAAAGCTGCAACAGGACGGAACAGGGAAGACTTTCATCTTTGGCTCTCATATCAATCGAGAAAGAGAGACTCGTAAAACAGAAGGCCAAGACAGAAGGGTTTTACAAAGCTGTCATCAACATCTTTGTCAAGAAAGATAGGTACATGTACTTCATCAGATAAAGTAAGCAAGCCTAAACTCTCTGTCTCTGTCTCTCTCTCTCACACATGCACACACACACACACATACACGCAAACCGCCCAGATTGTCATATCAAATCTGTTTGTAACCTTCTAATAATAGCCTTGTGAGTGCAGTTTCCATTGTTGTTGCTTCAGTCTGAGAGTCAGGGATTTTTTTTTTTTTTTTTTTTTTTTTTTTTTTTT
>OMLB01035100.1:17797-44667 GCA_900302555.1 Myripristis jacobus | reverse complement strand
TGCTTTCCCGATACAGTTTCTGGCCCCAGGTGTAGCAGGATCTGGATTTATTAGCGATGCAAATACTGCTTGTGTCTTTACAAGCCTACATTGCAAGCCAGAGGCGAAAAACGCAATTATTGTCGGCTACCCGTCGTATTCATGGTCGGAACGAATGACAACTATGTTTAGTTATAAAACGGGTGCTTCCCATCCTTAAATGTGATTGGCTGAGCCGCGTTCCATGCCGTTGTAAAATCAGTGTAACCCACGGCTTCTCGGGGCTTACTGCTTAACTATACGTTTATAGCCATAGACATATGTGTTTATGTTTATAACGTTCGCTGCTCCCGTTGGGTCTGTAACTCCGCCCACCAATGACGTGGTGGGTCGCGTCATCGGTTCTTTCTCTGGCTCCTGTTCAGCCCCAGCTCGGAGCTGGTGCTTGCCTAGCACCAGTTTGGAACCAGTTTGGCCCGTGCATGGGCGGTGGAAAACCAAAAACACAGTGCTAAGTCAGGCACCGGCTCCGAACCAGCCCTGGAACCACTTTGGTGGAAAAGGGGTATAACTGATGCTGTTATAAATCCCCTCTTTCCTTGGTCCTGTACTTCATGCAATTAGACACCATTTTAAGTCTTCAAAGTCTAAACAGAAAGCTGGCAAATTACCTTCTTTTATTGATGCCATATTGTTTGGGTTCAAAGCCCTCCAGTGTAGCCTCTGATATGGCATTTTTCTTGATTGTCTGTACTGTTACAATTGGCCTTATAGTTCGATGTCTCTTGTATTTTTCCATGTATATCAGAGTTCAATGCTTTTGCCTTATCCAATGTGTTACACAGTTCAGAACAGCTTGACTGCTAGCCGAGGACAGATAAAACTGGAAGCCAGACATATTTTCTCTATCTTGTTATTTAGGTCTGTTGCATTAGATACATGCCCAGTCAACATTCACACACTAGCATCACACATTCCAAGAACAAGGCCTGGACAGTGGTTGGCCTGTCCATGGCCAGGTAGCTGGCCAATTATTCTCGGTTGCGTGGAAGTCCAACCTATGTACGGGGCAGGCCCAGCCCAAGAAGATAAATGTGCATCATTTCCTGATATCGATGCTCATTGTGACTGAGATCCGGCGAGAGCTCTGTCACTCTGAGACCAGCGCTGTCCAGCTTTACATGTGACCATAATAAATATTGCATCAGAAAAGAGAAGGCTGACTCCGGTCCGTTCTTGGGCTTTCAACAAAAGAACCGAGGCTAACAACTATATTCCCATTAAGAGCTGCAAATGCCATACCAACAACAAACATTTGTTACTAGCATATTTTGAGCATACTTTGAGGTGGGCCAACCAAATTTTAAGCACTACTGAGTACTTAACCTAAGTAAGCTGATATTTAGCCATGTCGTCATGTCAGCTCAAATTTTCCCATTCAAAATTCTCTTTCATGTTACCTGGCACTGGCTGATTATAAAACATTTACATGCACAAAAAATGCAGCAAATTTACTCCTCTTAGCAACAGGTCCCATGTTGATGAACTTCAGACGTAGCACATACTCTCTGCATTTTAAACTGTTCAGAGACTTTTTCCTCCTGCCAAAAAGTTTTACATTTGGCCAAAACACATGCCATGTATGCACTGATCTTGTTTTAGCTTAATTTCCCAACCGATCCAGTCTGGAGCCAAGTTGGTGCTGACCCCAACACTACAGATACTATCAGTGCCCTTCGAACCACACCCTGTGCAAACTCCTCTATCATGCTGTTTGTTTGAAATCATCGTTACTAAAACAATCCCTTCCTTACTTGTTGACTGTGTCTTTTTAAAAAACAGGTCAAACTCTTTGGAAAATGTGTATCGGTTGATGACTCACCTATGAGTTCAGCAATGGCGCTGAAGGGCCAGGTGTGGCTGGTAGAGTTGGTATGCAGAAACTTGGGGCAGAGCTGCCAGAGGAGTAATAAAAACATTATACAACAGTCATAATTTTACATGATAAGCAACAAATGGCGCTATGGAAATTTCAGATCCACTTTTTACTAAATAGCATAGTTTACTACCACTTGGTTACTAGTTCACTAAATAAATAGCAAACACACACACACACACACGCACACACACATACACACACATACACATTAACACCACACGCATACCCAAACACACACAAGTGCAATTTAACCCCTGTGCAACACTCAGATAGATTTGTCTAAATATGTATACTGAATGCATACATTTTGCCTTGACTGTAAATATTTTGTTGCCTTGGCTGTAAATATTTTGTTGCCTTGGCTGTATTTTTTCCTTTTTGCTTTGCCTCAAAGGTTGATATTGTTCATACTTAGTCCCATTTATTTAATGTTGTTTGGCCTTTCTCTTGCAACAGAGCCTCTAGGCCACAGCATTTCACACAACTGTACTTGTATAACCAGAGTGACAATAACCTCATAAACTCTTGAATCTTGAATATACTACATGAAATATGTTTAAATTAGATCCTTCATTTCTGAAAGTGGCCTACTGATTTTCATACATCCACCTAAGGAAGTGATCTATAGAAACTGATTTAAGTCTCTGACGCTGAGTCAAATGTGCACATCAAATAATGTTGTATGTGGTAATACAGTAGACAGCAGCATGAGAGCAAGTCTGACAGGGATTACTTCTGAGTAAACGAAAGTGAAAGCAAAAAGTCTACGATCTGCTTCACCCGGAGTCAAATCGTATCTTATCTGGTGATGCTGAAAATCGCAGGGACCCTTTCCAGCAAGAGACAGCTGTGTTGCTACCACATACTATTTATATAAACAGACTGAGTCCGATGTTATGCGGAGCTGTGCAGCGCGCAAACATGGCGATTTGAGAAGCATGCGTCTAAAACATAACCATACGCTCGGAGCACAACAAGCGTTTTAATTACAAACAGTCATATGTGATAACAGAGTAGTTAAACTCGTAAAATTCCTGAAAAACATAACAGCTCACCGCACTTAAGGGAACACCGCGCTCCATTTGCACCGCCATCTTCCGGAACTAGGGCGGGTGGCTGGACCGATCATGTGATTCTGCGGTCTCGGAAGTAGCTACATCGACCTTTGAACATAAGTTTTTGTTTTTTTTTATCGATTCTCCAGATCTAAATTGTATGGTATCGACATATACTTTTTTGCTGCGGTACCATATTACCCCACGAAATGACGCACTTCATTTCCAGCAAGTTTTGGATTTTATTATATCTATGTGAGCGCTGGGATAGGCTCCAGCAACCCCCCGTGACCCTTGTGAGGATAAGCGGTTTAGAAGATGAATGAATGAACGAATGATTATATCGATGTTCTGCCCATTAACCATGAAAACAAAAGCATACTCCTGTGGCACATCAATGTACATTCACAGAATGAGCATGCATTTATTTTAGCATATTTGCATCAGGGCCAATGGTTGAGAATAAATGTATTAGTTTAAACGTTTTTCGCAGGTTTCAGTTTGACTTAAAACCTCCTGAATTCGTTAGAGATGATTTAACTCAGAAAGTAAAAAACAACAACAACAACAACAACAACAAAAACGTAGTAGTACACACAGTAACAAAGGCAGAAAAAATCAGCAGAAGTGCCAGATAAAGATTGCAGTCTTAGCAGTAGGAGTATTAAAAGTTTTAGTTTTAAAATCAGCAGTAGCGGCAGCAGAAGTATCACAGAAATGCAGCAGTAGTTGTAACATTGGTATCTGAAGTAGTAATAATCCTGATATTGATTGCAATACTGATAGCAGCATAGCAATATGGGTACAAATGAAGCAAATTTTGAATGTATTAAATGTTATCTAAAACAATGCACATCAAAAGGCATGTGATATATTTTACGAATCAAATTTTAACTTAAAATACTTGCATAACATGTCCGAACAACTTCAATTCACAAAAAAAATCATCAAAGACTTACTTCAGTGTGTCAATGTATAACAAATCACTTCACATTATCAGCAGCTCATCATCATTTTGCATAGATATGCCACTATCTGATGGGTCAAGGCAATCTGGGCCTGCCTCATTTGCAAGGAAGCTTCCTATCTGTATAGCATTTAAGAGATATAGCCTCTTAGGACTGTCATAATACAGCAGAGGAAGCATGGGACGCCTGGCTTGGTTCCTTGAGTTAGTGAAATTTTAAGGAAATATCAAGTGTAGACATAGACTATCCCATAACACTGCTGAAAACCCCCACATCCAATTATTTTCATGGTGGATAGAAAATAATTAGAAGCAAAGCATGGTTGAAATGCAAGTTACACAAGACTTGTTCTTATATGTGCTGCTATAAGTTTGTCAATAGGAGCCTGAGCAGTATTAGTTACGCCGAATTTGTCCCTTCACTGCCTGAAAATGTATATTTAGTGCCTCGGTCCGAAGGAACGAGGTCACTCTTGTTATCCTGTGTGTTTCTTATTCTTATTTCGACTTCCTCCGTAAAATTTCGGCGCGCTACTCCTCCCACAGTTTTGAAGATACCTATGACATTATAATTATGATAAAATAGAGACCGAAAGCGCCCTCTATTTCATTGGAGACAAATAATGGAACAAATAATACCACCCCAACCCTAAACCTAACCCTAATGAGGACCATGCGTCTGCAGGTGGCATTGACGCGAAAAACAAGGGGTCTAGAACAGCAGAATGTGGGTCTGAATCTGCAGCCTTCGGGTCTGCAGACACATACTATTGTTATTTTTTCCTAACTTGGTGCATTATGTTACCTGTTTAAATCAAGAAATTAACGCTAGTCAACTCACTTAAACCAAACGGAACAGGGTAACCGTCCGCGTCGGCTAGCTTAAACTGACGGTTTGCGTTGAAACTTTTTCCCCGCGTTTCCCCCACACATAAAACAGTGTATATTTGCGTTACATTACGAAAATTCAGTGACAAAAATTACCATGATTCACTGAAGTATCCCTTTTGTCCATCCACTGCTAACTAAAATGCAGGTAATTTGTTTTTTTGTCTTCCTAGCCAAACAGTTTGTTCAGGTCGTCTTGCCTGTCTAGTTGTCTTGCCTGGCGCGGGGACAGAGTGACAGTACAGCCCATAATATGAGGCAAGGTTTATGAAAACATCCAAATAACTGCATATTTTGTCCTTTATTCTGCTCACTCTTAAGATTATATCTCTTCACTGTAGGCGCTTCCAGATTTTTTTGAACTGTTGTTGCAGAAGTATGAAATATTTAATTTTATAATTTTAATATTTATATAAACAATAGTACAGTGATCTATTCAGTATTTTGGAGGTGACAAGATGAACTGCAAAATTATTATAAATTTACTTATCACAGTATTTATGGCCTAATTTGTATGTAAGGGTAAATAATGATAGAAACACCATCAGAAATTGGCCAAACACTACAAAATTGCACACTGTAAACCAAACTTTCTCTAAGGTTGGGCCACGTGAAGACAATAGAAAACACATAATGCTTAGGCTCTTTTTGTTTAATCAAGTCATTGTTACTTCCAATCTCGACATGATATAAGCATTTAAAATAAATTACCGTAACAGACACCGATGTGAGAGAAAGACTATGGTAAAAGCTATCCACGAACAACTACATACAAAATCTGAATTCCCTTAAATATACTGAATATAACAACAGACATGGCAGGGGTTTTCTTGTGTGCACAAATCACATTCAGTAACTTACCCTTAAAATCTTAACATCAGTCTTCACCAAGCGCCTGACTTCCTAAATAATTTCCAATTATGAAATACATTTCCAACAGTGTCTTGCAGACACGTGGTCCCACATTACATTCTCAGTCAGACAGACATATGCTATTAGGAGAGAACATGGTTAACGAGAGTTTATGAAAGGGGACACAAGCCATATATCTATATCTATCTATCTATCTATATATATATACAGTATATATATATATGGATAGATAGATAGATATAGATATATAGATATATCTTCACAGTGAATCTGCTATTTAGTATCAGTATTATTCTTAAAATTTTGCATCAGAACTGTTGTTATTGTAAGGCAGTGAATCTGAAGTTCCTACACTTAACAAGCATTTCCTTTCCTTTAAATGGACCCTAGTCCATCCCCAATAGTTAAAGTTTAAACCAAATAATGCAAAGAAAATAGACACAACCTCAATGTGAAGAACATCTAACTGAGATGCCACAGATCTGAGAGAGAGAGAAAAAGTATTCCACAGGCATTTGAACTCAGTACTTCCCTATTTATGATATCCAAAAAGCCCATTGGAAATAGCTTAGCTATTGTACAGTCCCTTGGCTTTTCCAGTACAGATTCAGTGTGAGAGTATCTCAGAGGTAAATGTATTAATGTAGAGACTTGACAAGGTAAGACAATAAAAACAGCATTCCAATACATTTTTTCTCCTTGTTTACAATACAACACCATCACTGTTTGTGCCTTTTCTACTAAGTCCATTCTTACGGCTGCCGTTCATTCATTCCTCCAGGGTTTTAAAAGCTTGAGAAGGCGGCGTAGTTTCTTAAAGCTTCATGCTTGAGTCCTAACTCTCCATGGAGTCCAGGAACTCTTCCTCAGTGATGTGTTCCAGCCGCTTGAGGACTGTGTCGGCGCTGGTTGCTGGGTAGTCTGCTACTGGGCGGTGGGGTGTAGGGTGGTCAGGTGAAGGGCTGTGGAGAGAAGGGCCCTGGAAAGAACAACAAAGGGTGCGAAGGAAGGGCATCAGCTGGGTGATGGAGGACAGGGAGTGTTGGGTGAGGAGGGGGAACTCCAAATGCTCTGTGGATGACTCATCACTCAGCCCATTTGTGGCCTGAAACAACAGAAAAAACACCATCAGAATGACACATGATCATATCACATGTTTACTCCAGTTCATTTAGTTCATGGAAGGCACCCGTTGCCGCTGGTAAGCTTTGTGTTTTGAGGCTTACCCCGAATCGTTGCTGCATTCCTTCCAGTACTCTGACAACATGGGGTATGCATTCCTGCTCACCCTCCAGAAGTGCATTGTCTGGGCCACTGTAGCGGGTCACATCCACCTCAGGAATAAATGCCCATCGATACCTATACACAGTTGATCCCATCCAGAGAGACCAGAAAGTTTGTGAGTCAGATATTCAGCAACCAACATGCAGAGAAATTAATCAAAATAGACTGCAACACCACAATTTGCGATAGGATAACTTATGAGCAAGATATCAATCTCCTTCAAACCAGATATGGGGTCTTACATCTGAAAGATGGGCATCCTTTCTGGAGGGAAGGCCAATGAAGTGTCCAGGAACTTGCAGGCTGACAGGTACATGTCCAACTCTGGCTGGGAGAAATGTACTGGGCCATTCCTGTCAACAGCTCCACGCACCACTTTAGCTAGTCTAGGTGGAAGAAATAAGAAAAAAATGCAAGGTGTTTTAAGGAAGAATGTGAATTAATATGCAGTGACAGGTGTGAGCAAAGAATGAAATGTGGATTTCTCAGTGAAATTAGCTCACTTTGAGACTTCCTTGTCTTCCTGCAGTGCTTTCTCGAGACGTGCGAATACGCGAATCTGAAAAATAGATGCAACATAAAATCTGACATTGTTAAAGATAGATGACACTGAATGATAGATAAGCTGCACATTCAAGAAATGACTCTTGTGAATAACATCAGCCATCAGAGGAATGGATATTACCAATTCGGTGACCATGATTGGCCAAAGGGAGGTGAGGTGCTGTGGTGAGATCCGTAACAGGAGAACGCGAAACATCAAAAATATCTGAGCTGCAACCGCAGGGGTCTGGTTCATACGCAAAGCCTCAGTCAGGCGCTCTGGAGAGAAGAGTTCATTTAAACAACAGTCATTCTGGATTACATGTCTTTTTGTTCAAATACACTGAATATATACTCACTCAAATACCACAATAAGTTAACAACCAGAACAATTGTACACATGTACCTTGGATGAGGGGCAGATAAAGATGATACTGATCAAGTTCTCCACTGAACATGGCAAATGCCTGGCGCTTCAGAAGCATGGGTTTCTGCTCTGCACTTGGAAACAGTTTCAGGGAGCTGCTCTGCATACCTATGGCACAAATATAGATCCGACAATCCAATAAGAAATAGTCAATAATGTCCCTGCATTTCACATTTGAATGCACTCATCACACCATTTCCAGAGGTGACATTTCTGGGGTGCTGCAATCACACAGTCAATAAATATGCATGCTACGCAGTGTGACTGCACTGATCTGAATGCTTCTACATTTTTTCAGGGAACAAACAGTTCAAACAAACCGAAATCAGACATCATATAACACAGGGTGACACAAGTAGGCATAGAGGTAAAAAAACAGGGCATGTTAACAGGGGAGACGGACATGGGGCTCAGGGGGAAAAAAGTTAAGGCTAAAAGGGTTATTAAGGATTGTAATTTTTAATTGCAAATTATTAGCAGCAACAAAGTGCTGTATGAAATGTGCGAAGAGTTATGTATAGTTTATAGTTACTGTTTTTGATGGGAATGTTTGTGGGAATGCATTTCTAGGCATGCATGTTATGTGTAGATGAGTGAATTGGGGCTTGTTTGACAGACTGTTCAGGGGCTGTTAAAAAGTCAAAAATACGTCAAAATCTCAATTTTATGAGGCAGACATTTTTTGCATTGATCGAAAACATAAACTAGAATTAACCGATTCATCACCCAGACCTAGTTATCTATGTGTATGTAAAAATTTATATAATTGTATGTATGTACTGCAGACAGTGGTAGCTACCCATTATTACATGATACTGCTCTCAACTTTCTTGCCACTCTTTCTTGTCGCAACAAGTGTCTGTGTTCAAATGGTCGAGGAGGTCAAATAATCTTCCTAACATTTAATAACCTCCCAGAGCTCTTTTCCTCAAAAACATCTCCACCATCCCTTGCACTTCCTTGTCTCAATGCCTCACCATTGCTCATTACCTTACCATCTTGCACCCTGCATTCTACTTCATGGTAACATTTACCTGTCAACATATTCATCACCGCCACTCTGCATCATAGACAAGCTGTCTCCTTTAGATTACAAACAACTATTCATACAGCAGTGCAAACAGTCTGAGAAGCTGTACTCACTCATGAGGTCTTTGAACATAGTCTTCTCATGAGTCAGCAGGTGGTCAATGATGGATTTCCAACTGCAGAAAATGCATACATGCAGAGGTTACTAGGCAATCATTGTTTAGTTCATTTATCTAATATTTGGATAGAGGACATACTTTCATTTTTAGAAAGGATACACCAAGATTATTTTAATAATACTGCTTTGGTCTGAGACAATTGTGTGATCTCTCTATGTTGAAATACAACAGTCATATCCCAACCTCGGTGCACAGGAGGTTTCCATGGTAAAGAAGAGGGGATCCATGAAAAGCTCAAATGCCTCTTTCTTCCAGGCCCTTTTGGTGTAGGCGTACCCACTCAGACTGCCCAGGAGCTGAGCACCCGCTTCAAAGCTGGGTGTGTTATAGGCACTATATAATAGAAAGTCCATGTTAGACAACTTTATTAAAGCCTACAAAGCCTACAAAGCTTCAATTATCAACCTGCCTAAAATCCAGGCACCATAATAAAGTGAGGGTTACCTGTGATTCTTCAGGTAAGGGAAAACGTAGTACATGAGTCGAGAGATGAGAGGAACTGCTTTCTCCTTCTCATCACTGCGGTACACCATGTCCAGAAGTGGTGCCAAGATCTGCAGTGGAAAAAAATGTGCTCAAAAGGTGTTTGACTCACTCACACTCTCTTACTCATTCAGTCACCATAAATACAACCACAAAACCCTACCTCAGCCAGGAGTGCCAGAGCCTGTACGCTGTAAGCAGAGGGGGGTGAGGAAGAAACCATAGTGCTGGCTTGAGCCGCTGATTCTGAAAAGGAAATAACAGAAAATACTGGGCTTAGTATTAGAAACTGCAGTAAAGCTTTTTTATAATTCTGATCTTTTATACAGTAGCTACCCTAAGGGAAACCTTGGGGCTGTCCTTGAGCACCCAGCCCTTATGCATTTTGCAAACATTTTAGCTCACTATCTGTCTTTCTACCGAGGAGCAAACGGTGCCAACGTTACCGCTATCATTACTGCTTCCAGACAGGCTGTAAGGCTATTGTAGCAGTTGGACTGCTGGGTTTCCATGGAAATGGAGGAAAGTTCCTACTCCTAGTCCCTGGGCTACTAAACTGAGGATAACAGTGGGGTGCACCAGCGTTTCCAGTTAGGGTTTGTAAGCTTTACAAGATCCAATGTGATGGGGGACTACACTGGCCCACTGGGTCAGTTTTATCAGCCAGTGATCTGAAAGTGCCACGGAGGTCAGGGTGTAGCTACTATCCGGTTACTATCCGACAGGTTCACTGTGTTTAACAACTGTGTGTCTATTAAATTATACCTTACAAAGTGAATTCATTTGGTGATTTGAAATGTGTTGTAGATGTGGAGAGGGGTGCACATCCACCAAAACGTTCTACAGGAGCAGGACCAAACAAGCTTCATTGAAAGGAAAAGGGTGAGATCAGCACACTGTATGGTAGATCTCAGTAGTCACATGGCAGGACAACAACGATCTTTGTCAGGTAACAGTTGTTTTGAGAATTGAGACTGAAACATTGTCGTCTTGCCATTAAAATAGTATGTGTTAACTTTGTCAGCAACTGTACCTTTAATGTGTGTATGTGTCTGAGGCATCTACACTTACCATAGAGGTCACCCTCGGTGTCTGCATCATCAGGTTCCTCAGCCTCAGGGCACACCTGCGGCTGGACTTTGACCTCCAGGTTCCGACTGAGCCAGCTGGTCTGCTCCAGGGATGATCCTGCAATCCCACCCACTGCCTCCAAGATTCGCTGGGTCACCTCCTACACAATAATATCATTATGTTATATACACTCAGCCACTATCTCCATCAGTCACGGTGCTCTTTATGTCATGTGCATTTATATCATCTTTTCCTCACTATGTGACGTCCATCATACCTGCAGATCTCGAGTGTCCTTCTTATTGTCCAGGTTGGGAAGCCGGTTAACAAAGTCATTGAGGATTCTGTAAACCAGAAGCAATTACTTTTACTACTATTTTTTACTGTTGCCTATCACATTTCTCTGAAGGACAATAACAACTGTACGGCGGTAATAAAAGTTCACACAGTTCAATTAAAATGTTGTAATCAATCGATAATTTGTTCTGGGGATGGGTGACAATCAAATATCACAATATTTTTTAGCCAAATACTTAAATATTCATATTGTGACGATATTGTGGGGTGCTACCGGTGATTTCATGAAATGTTTACAAAATGATATTTTATAGTAACACCTATATAATAAACAAGGGGGTAAAAGCAAATAATAGATCAACTAAAATTACATCACTTTACTTTGATGCAGCCTTTAAAAACCAGGCCTTATCACAACATTAAGATATCTAAAATCTCAGACAATATCTAGTCTAGTCACGATATTGCTATATTGATATATTACTGAGCCCTAATTTGTTCCCAGTGCAGTGAAACTATGGAATGATCATAATGAATTTCTGCCTGATCTGTCTGCTGTAAGAGACATAGGTGGTTGTCCTGTTGTATTAATGAAGCACCACTACTAACACTTCAGAGTACTGGATGAGCAGTGAAAATACAAAAATTAAAACTGACCCCAGCAGTAGGAAATGCCCAGGCGGGGCCAAGTTGAGTTGAACTGACTCTCGGAGGAGACTAAGCAGAGGAACGATGTTTTCCTGCAGTGCCTGAACGGAAATACTACGGACAAGAACAAAGACAGACGCTGAGATCAGTGGTAAGGTAAAAATCCACATTTGTAAAATGTTCAGAGCAAACCTGGAGTGGGGCTTAGGTTGTTGTTTCTTACATACCTCTGGATATAGGTGTAGCTGAACTGTAACATGGGAATGTCTACCAGGGATGACTTCTGAGAGCGGGGACACAATAAAAAAGGTTGACAAATATGAACAATAATCACCTTACTTGTATTGAAAACCCCAGAATACAAGATTACAGTGTGTATGTATAGGTTTATGTGTGTACCTGGTCTCCTTTGAGCTGATGTGGTTTTTTCACCACCTCCTTGACTAAATGTAGGATGGTGTCAGTGTGCAAGGTGTTCAGAGATTTCACCAGATCCACGACTGTCAGACGAGACTCACTGGCCACAGGTAAAACCTACAGAACAGAGTGCTGAGTATTAGGATGTAAATGGGTTTGTTTTCTTTTTTCTTTTTTTTTGGTTCTAGGTAGTGAGCTCATAGTTCTTACCTTATTTTTGTGTCTCCTCTTACTCCTCCTGCTGCTCCACACTGCTCCCACTGAAGCCATGAGCTGAACTCCATACTGCCCTGTTAGAGGGACCAGGAACTCCAGTATCCGCTGTCGTAGGATCTACATAAATAAACACACATGTATGCACCATTAATAGGAGGAATCTGCCATATGCGAATAACTAACTAGAAAATATGAAAGCATCTTTCAGGATCAACAAACAAATAATGCAAAAATTCAGATCTGTCATTATATAAACATGTGTCAACTATACATGTAGCGCAGGAAAAAACACATTACATATACATGGCCCAAACACACACCTTGCTGCTTTTGAAGTACACAGAAGCTGAAGTATGTTTACTGCTCAAGGTGGAGTCAGATCCCCTCCTCTGAGACTCTTCCCTTCTAACGACGCCCCATAACCAAGCCATGCTACTGAGCATGTGCGGGAGCTCCTCCATCACAGCGTTGCGTGCATTACGCACATCAGCAGGATCACAGGCTACCAGGGACTGGCATAGAAATAAAGAGAGAGAAGATGAAGACAGAGATACTTTCGATTTCTACAGCTTCAATAAATGTCTATCAATTCCAAGGCCTGTATAGGTTACCACTTGTGTATATATATTTAGATGCTTGTGCATGTGTGTGTATGTGTGTGTGCTTCTTTCTCACCTTCTTATTGTCCAGTAGACAGTGGTGTGTAAGTGTGGTAAGGCCTTCCAGTAGAGTCAGTGGGTAGTCCGGCGCAATGTTCTCTTTCCTACCACTTAGGCTGACCAGAACACAGAGACATAAATTAAACATCAGAATACAACAATATGTGATTAATAAAGACAGGAGCACTCTGTAAAAGCTACAAGACCCAGAAAAAGCTATAACATGCCTCATAGCAATGCTTGCATGAAATGCATGAAATAGAACAAATGGGATAATCGTATGAGTATTTGCTTGATCCGAGTGCCAAGCTTGAGACTATTGTAAATTAGTAGCTTCCTTACTAAGCCTATTCTGTGTCCATTTCTTGCTTTGATGTGCTTATGAAATAATAGCACTAGATAGCAATTGTTTTCTTTCTGTGCATTATCTGGTTTCCCACTTCTATTTCATGGTAGTAATGATTTCATTGTGATTAACTGTAATGAAGATCTCATGACCAGAGATCACTCAATAAACTAGGTAAAGGAATATGATGTATAGTTCATAATTTCTGCACAATAATCTAACAATAACATTTGAAATGTAAAGTGTGTGTAAACATGCAATGCTACAAATGTATTTTTGTAAGCGTGAATATTAGCTGTGTTATCAGTGTTTTTCATTCTACCTCTGACTTGTCTTTCCGCCGTCGTGCTCATTCAGTTTGACCAGTTCATCCAGGTTCCTGCAGATTTGAGAGAGGAGTGGAGCCACAATGATGCCTAGAGAGCGACCCAAGTAAGGCAGAGAGGAGCACAGCAGTGCCACCCAGTGGGGGTGCATGGCATAGCCATACTGTGGCTGCAGAGCCCTGGCTGCTGCAGAAACAAACATGCCTTGGGCTGTGATCGGGTGACTTTGGACATACTGGGCAGCCTTGATGGACTGCTGGAAAAGCACTGCTGTCTGCCACTCCCGGGCAAGGGGCGTGCTTGCTGTGGGGGAGTCACGAAACTCCTCAGCCTGTCCAGATGCCCCTGCTGACCCAGCTGCGGAGACAGCTCCAGCAGGCCATACGTGGTACTCCAAGACTATGAGAGCCTGGAGGAGCTTGAGCAGTTCTATTTGTAAGGGGTATTGCTCCTGTCCTCCTCCTGTTCCCAGGTTCACCAGACTCTCTTCTGAAAGGCCTCCCTGCTCTTCAAGAAGCTCTGCACCTTTGACAGCCCCCTTGTCCATCCCTCTCTGGCTGACATACATAGACGCTGACAGACTGAGCAGGGCATATTGTTGCACTTTACACCCAGAGAGGAGTCTGCGGATGGGTTCCAGACTGGCCCCATTGCCCTCCTGTCCCCGTGCCACGTAACCAAGCTGGTTCACCATTCGGGTCAGCACCTCCACACTTCTCACCTGAACCTCCCTGTTCCCCTGAAGATCATGTGGACTCAGGCTCAGGTAGGAGGGGTAGTGAGATCGCAGACATCGCAGGCACAAGGACACCAACAGCTCAATGAGCAGGGATGGGGGCACAGAGGGGGAGGAGCAAGGGGAGAGCAGCTGGCCATAAAAACCTTTACCATCCTGGGCCTGTTGGTGACGCTGCAAGAGGTTAGAGACCAGGTTCAGATGAGCAGCGGAGCTTGTGTCCAGAGAGGTGGAGGAGAGGGCATCCACCAGATGGCGCTGAGCACTGCTCCTAAGCAGACTGTCTAGCAGTGCCAGACCTTGGAGCAGATAGCGCCACCCTCCTGTCACAGGGTACAGCAGCACATGGCGGAACAGAGAGTCGATAGCCTCTCTCTTCTCACGCTCCTGTTTCAACAGGCGAGACCTGGCCATTGCCTCTAGCTCAAGATCCTCCTCATCCTCACTTGTCAATGAATCAGATGCCTGGGTGTGCTCTGACTCTGCCCTCCGCAGGCCGTTAACCATGCCTCCTTCCTCTATGCTACTGCGGTAAGGTCCGGAGCCATAGCTTGAGTTTTCTGTGGACGCCTGGGTGCCGCTCGTGTCAGCTGACTCAGTGTGTTCACTCTCCACTTCCTCTTCTCTCTCTTCCACCGGATCCTCCTCCTCTGTCTCCTCACTCTCACTTCTAGATACTGCTATGGTGTCGGTTGGTTTGGTCAACTCTGGGTCGCTTTCTAACTCTGCCCACAGGGATTCCCGGTCCACCAGGTTCATGTAATTAAAGGTGGCAGCCTCTGTTGCCATGGGGTTCGCAGGTGCTCCAGAACTTTTGGTGGAGCTTCGGCTTCTGTTGCTTAGACTTTTCAGGTTACCTTTAAAGGAAAGAGCAAGTGAGCATGATAAAACATACAGACACAACCTTTTGTCCTTACAAAATTTCACCTATTCGCTATATAATACAGACCAACAAATGCACACACACCAGCAGTAAGGTTGTGTTTGATGTTCTGAATAGAGCAGCGCTGAGTGAAGGGGTGAAGCATCGACAGCAGAATGGGCTCAAGGATCCGAATCACATCGTTGAGGGACAGAGCCCTGACCAGCCAGCACTGAGCTGCTGCACTCATCGAGCCGTCTGCGCCACCCAGACTCTCCACCACAACACACAGGGATCTGAGGGAAACACAGTTAGACAGTCAGACACCAGATTTAGATGACTCTTAGCATACTCTGCTTTTTTTTTTTATAAAGCAGAGCAGGCAGCCAATACTCTCATTTTTAGATGATAGGAAAGTACCAAAGAGAACAGTATGAGGAAGGCAAAGGAAAACAAAAAACAAGCTCTAGGGGGATTCAAACCTGGGCTATGCGGTTCCAGAAGTGGGCAAAATATACACTTGACTATCGCTGGGCACTGATCCCACAAAAAGTTAGAAAATTTAGGTGATATTCAAACATCATGACTTTTTTTAAATCAATGGTTTCTTTGATGCAGAAAATTTGACAAGGGTGGTAAATCTAGGCTGTAAAAAGTTCAAGGAATTGTTGAGAAATGTTTCCATGAATAAATTGTTGCAGGGTATCACAGCCGAGCAGATGGTGGGACAAGAAGTTTATTGTTCAAGCCTGTATCTATGCCAGGCTTTGCCCCTGATGACGGCATAAGCCCCAAACGTTGGGCATCTGTTCGCAAATGGAAGAAAAATAAAGAGAGAACTGTGTGTGTGGTATTCTACCATATGTTTGTTTGCCCTGAAGTTCCAGCTGAGGCTACCAGCACGAGTGCATATTGTTTGGGGCTACGGTCCATTTACTGTTTAATTGTAAAACATCAAACCTCCAGTACAAATCTTTATTACAACCATTTGATTACGTAATTTGAGGAATCCCTGCTACAAACGTATTTTTACATATAAAAATATTGGCTAATATATCATCATCAGAAGGTTTTCATCTCCTGAATAATGATATCGGTATCATCCATGCAAATCCTGTTTTGGTTGAGATCTAAATCACACAGAGACCCACAGACAAGCACGAACCGGTCAAAGGAGCGATTGAGGGACAGGGTCCGGTTGGTCTGGATCTCCCTTGTCAGGTGCCACAGAACAGTGAAGCGGTGTAGCGCTTCCAGCCTCACAGCCTGGGACAAACAAAACACAAGCACATACAGCAGTTTAACCTGCCCATCCTGAGGCCTATTTGTTCACCTCATCACATGAGCTGCGTGTTTGCCTGTCACAGTTCAACACATATCTAGAAGCTATGGACAGAAGAGGTTAAAATGTGTGTACCATTTGATGATCAGGTGGTGTGCGTGCATGTTCACCTTGTCTTTGTGCAGTAGCGCCTGGCAGATGATGTCTTCGCAGATCAAGGCCGTTGGAGCCAAACAGTGAAGTCGGTAGAAGAGATCCACACAGGAAATGTGCTGCTCCCTCCGCTCAGTGTCCAGCTGACTCCACAGCACCTGAGACACTCGCTGAGTCCCAACAAAAAATTGTCACAGCTTCAGTACCAATTTTATGTTAAAGCACATAACGAGTTACACATCAACTATTTTTCTTTGACTAACAGCAATCAAACCTGGTAAAAATCAGTGCCCTCCTCTATGGCACGTAGCACAGCAGGGTAGATGGGTGGCACAGTGACCATCTGCAGGCGCCCACTCAGAGGGTTGGAGTCAGAGGTCTGGTAGCGCCTCTGCTTGTCCTGGATGACCAGTGCCAGCGACTGGGAGTGGTTGATGAGTTCTAGTAAGGAGGCTAATGCGTTGTGTTGGATGTTGTAGTCCCTGGACAGGCAGCACAGAGTCATCAAGGACCTCAGCCATACTGGTAGGCTATCCACATCGCTGTCTGTGGAAAATAAACACCCCAAAAAATTAAAAGGTTTTGATTACTCCTTTGTGTGTTGCAGTATGTGGTCAAACCATGGTGAATATGTTGCTAGTGTCTACTGACCTGTGTTACTGAACATCTCTGTGCAGAGAGCAAGACTCTCCTCTTCACTCAGGTAGAGAGGGAAGGTGGTGCACTCCAGCAGCAGGTGGCACGTGGCTGTGAAGGCCTGTCGACATGCTTCAGAGATCTCCGATCTGCCCCGGGGCATGAAGTCAGCCCCCCAGTTCAGAGACCCTACAGACTTGTGCTCCTTTTTCTTCTCGGAGCTTGTTGATAGCTGGGCATCAGACGAACAGCGGGGTCTGTTTTTGTTTGGGGTGAACAGTTCAGCCAATTTGTCTTTAATGTCCCGCCCACCCAGGCCACCCAACACATTTTTCTGATCCAGAGGGACAGCAGGTAGGTCAGGCTGGGGTGCCTCCTCTTGTTCCCGGACATCCTCCACCTGGACCAGCAGGTATCTGAAACAAAGAAGGGGCAACAAAAAATATGAACATGAAGAGATCACAGACCCCATTCACACTTGGTTCTACCACTCAACTCAGGTGATCTGATCACAAGCAGACAGTGCTACAACAGGTGTGAAGGAGTTTCATGCATCTTGGAGTCACTTTTTGATTTGATCGCTAAAACCACCTTCGGAGGTGGTCAGGTACGTACTGGGCCACGTTACATCTGTAATGTGAATGCTGATGTGTTTCAGTGCGTCCCTAGAAATACGTTAAGACTGCCTTAGCACTTTGTGGAAGGAACGAGCATTTTATAACATGGACTGGGTGTGACATTTAAATTTGAATCAAGGTTGTTTTCACAGTGAGATGGTGTGTTTTCAAAAAAAAAAACACCACTACCAAAAAAACAGTAGGGGCCAACTCCTTTATGAATGGAGTTGAGGAGATAAGGAATAATACTAACTGTATAATTCCTTATATTCTGACGATAATGGAAACATGGAATATACAACTGAGGAGGAAGGTCTGCAGGAACATGGAGGAAATTACACAGGAATCATAGTAAGAAAGGAAAAGAAAAGAGGTAATTCTAATGGGTCAAAGGCTGCAATCACAAATCCAGTCATAACTGGTCACTGGAGACACATTTGAGACAAGTGATAACTCCTCGTACACGCTGTGACTTGTTTCTGCTTTCCACTTGTGATTGGATCATCAGAGATGGATGTTAAAACCAAACTCTCACAAGCTACAGTAAATACAAGGGGATCATAAAGAGGTCTCCAACCAAAGTTAATTGCCAATTTATAGTGTACCTTGTGGTAATGAAGGCCAGGATGTCCAGCAGACACTGGGTCATGGTGTCTACACTGCCTCCCTTCCTCCACACGCTCTCGCCTTCCTTGCACATGTTCCCTCCCTCTCTCCCGAGTCCCATCCCCGGTAAGAGCTGCTGTTCTGACGGTGAGGCGCTGATGCCCAGGCCACTGTCTTCAGACCGGAGTGGCGGGAACACACCATCTGCATGTTCTGCCTCTTGTCCCTCATTTCTGTTTGGTTCTTCGTCTTCATGGTTACCTTCAACCTGACCACTGTTGCTCTCTTTCTCTCCTTCCTTTTCGACATCCTAGATGGAGTATTAAAATACATTATCTGTGGCACCGTGCAACATCAAAGAAATCTTTTTTTTTAGAAATTACACTTAAGTAATTAAAGGCATAAACAGGGTCTAACCTCGATTTGTTTGCCTGCCTCCTCCGCTTCTTCTACCTCCGCCTCCTGTGTGTGTGCCCCGGCCTCAATGTCCATGAAAGCCACAGGCATCTGGATCTTACTCAGGACCTTGAAGCAGGCACGCAGGCCCTGTGTGAGCTCTGCCAGGTCCACAGAGGCCATGTGGGTGCGCAGCGTCCGCAGCATGCAGCCCAGCATCTCAGGAAGGAAGTGGGACTGGATGTCTGCATGAAGCTCCTGTTGGGAGGAAGACACGCGCAAAACACAGCTAAGTGTATGCAGGCACTGTATCTATGAATGTGTGTGCGAGTCAGACATGGATCCAAAGAGAAGTATACAAAATTGACTGTCAGCTAGTCAAGGTGATATGGTCTTAAATTTATGAGGGTGTTTGTGTGTGTGTGTGTATGTGTGTTGTTTACCAGAGGTATAACGTCTAACAGGAATATGATGAGCATGGACATCTCTTTTACAGTGGGAGCAGGGTGGCTGTTGTCCTGCTGAGGGGGTGTTGGTGGGTCATCCGGGTCACTATGGAAAACATTAGAGCTGGCATTGGCAAGGACTTTGTGAAACAATATATATATATATATATACACATATATACCAACGTTGACTTTTTTGTACAATTTTAGATATGTGATGGCAAGATAAAGGCTCTGCGTCACAATCATTCCCACCATACCTGAGAGAAGCACAGAAGCGTCGGGTCATGTACTCCCACAGGTACTCACTGTTCATGCAGCTCACCAGCATGTTCATTGTCTTTATGATCTCAGACGCATTTTTATTCTCTTTTATCTTACTGTTCAAGACAAAAAAAAAGAAAAACACCATCAAAGAAATTCAGCAAAATGTGAGAGAGCTTCCTGACCAATTGCACCGGGTTCACCTGTAGAAGCAGACCTATATAATACTAGTGCATGAATGACTGAATGAGTCTTGTCTTATGACCCATCCCTAATTAGATTATAAAACACCAAGGCACAAATAAACAATAGAGTCATTTTTCTATTATCCAGTGCACAGTCACGTTTACACTCTTACCACATAAACCAGATAAATAAATAGAAAGGAGAAAGAAAGAAAAACAACAACAACAAAGATATCAGATAAATGTTCTCTTTACATGCTTATCCCAAGCTTTATCCAGATAGCTGGCAAATGCAAATAATGAATTATACTGAAAGAGCCATTTAGGTTTATCTGCATTGCTTAAGCAAATCAGATCTGGATTCTGACATCTGCAGAATAATTTGAAATAAAAGTCACGGTAAATAGAACAGTAAACACAAAATGAAACTCTTCCGCAATTTTGCTTGATTTTGATTTTGTTTCATTCTCAGTTTCACTGTCTGTTCCCCTGGTTCCAGCTCTAAGTGCAAATGGCTGACTCTAATGACTCCATCCCTAGAAAATGTCAAGTAATGTTGTTTTTCTACAGAAAATTTTAGTTTGAAGAGGATTAGAATATTGGGTTAGGGTTAGGGTTAGGGTTATATTGGACGAGGGTGGGATTGGGGTTGGGTATTCATGTTTGCATGTGTGGTGGTGTCACAGTATCACACCGCATCATTCCATTCAACGTGTTTCTCACCTGTATGTTATGATTAATTGATAAACCAGTAAATAGATTAATAGAGAAAAACACCACTTGTTAATGGGGTCGTTCTGTCAGCTGCAGTTTTGTCAGATAGGCGATTGTTCAATGAAGATGGTATTCACATATTTTCAAGCATTTCAAAGTAGAATGTCTTTGTTTTAGTGGCATTCGTCCAACTACCAGTCAACACTGGACATTACAAGATAGTTCTGTGAGCATCCTTGCATACAGTATATCCCATGAACAGACCCTCTCACCTGGCCAGCTGGTTGCCTGTGAGCCCTGAGCTGATGATGTTTTCCTCCCCAAGCATCTCACGGCAGTAACTGTGAAAGGCCCGGACGACCTCCAACAGCACACTGCTCAAAACCAAAGGACCTGAGGGAAAACATGACAACCATCATTGTTTCTGGGCAAAGTTTTAGGCAACATACCCTTCCTCAGACTTACACAAAATGTTCAATACCATTTTTACCTCTGTACATCCAGTGGTTTGGTTCCTCTGGGTAGCATTTCATGTTAGTTTGGCATAAAGACTTAAGGTCTTTATGCCAAGGAGGGAGTCATGGGAGTCATTGGCCTAGCTCTGTCAAAGTGAAAAAATAAACATTCCCGCAACTCTGAAACTGTCGTATTTACACAGTGCATCATGTGTATTTCAAATACACATGATGCATTATGCTACCCACTGGAACTGAACCATTGGATGTACAGATGTGAAGATGGTATCGAACATCTTGTCTCAGTTTGGGTAAATCAGAAAAAAAAGGTATTATGCCAAAAATGTTGGAGTATTCCTTTAAACAGGCATTCAATAATACATAGAAAATAAGTAGGTATCAGGGCAGAGTTTGTGTAAAGAGGTACTGAGACATTTTGTGGTATTTGCATGTTGCAGTGCTTGCCTATTTCTGGTTTATCCAGCAGGCTGATGATGATGCGAAAGGGCCTCAGGTAAGCAATCACATTCTCTGGGTCGCTCTTCATATCCTTCTGTTTCAGGATGTTAATAAGAGCCTGAAGTCACAGAGACAAACAGATGAGAAACACACCTAAATGTACAGTACAAATATATACATACCAAGACAACGGCATGCACACCCAACCTGCATTATAACTGTGCATGTATCTGGATCACACTTTCTTTTATTTACTCTAGATCCTGATATGCTTGGATTTTTCAGCATTTGCAGACTGTATCCGGAAGTGACTGAACATTTTGTACGAGTTTATATGAGGAGGAATCATGTTTTGCTGAAAAGAGACTTAATATTTGTTTTGCATTGTTGAATGTTTGAGTGACCTGCACAAGGAAGTCTTTGGAGTAGGTGTTTAAGTAGAAGGTTGTGTGCTCCTCCATGGTGGTGGAGAGGGTGGAGTGTGGAGCCACCATTTCCCCTTTTATGTCTACACCTAGAAAACACACAAACAAGCACAAATATTTAGCTCATCAACCAGACCAATACTTTGACCAATACTTTGTGATGCATGTTTTGGTATTTGTGCAAATTGTGGATTATATGCTCATGCATGCGTCAGTGGCTGAAGCGATGCCTCTTAGTTTGTGAGTGATCAGCACCTAGAAGCCAGGCATAGAGGCGTCTGTTGAGGGACATGTCTCGGCGGAGCAGTGTGAGTGAAGCTGCAGACACCACTTCAACCATGTCCTCACCGCTCAGTGGAATACAAGCCTCCTCTGGCTCCTGAAAAGCAACACACAAACGGATAAGCTGAGGAACAACAGCAAGAGACAGTGAGCTGAAAGACACAGAGTCTGGACACTGGAAACACTAATGGAAACAACTGAATGGAACAATCATCTGCAACTTTTACATAAGTTAATGTTCATGTTGCTACTCTCCATTAGCCACAGATGTGAAAACAACAATAATAACAATATCAATAACAATAAGAACTTTATTTATATAGCACTATGGCACTCTACAAAACTTTACTAGGTGCATAACAAACAGTGATCAATATAACACAAAAGTGATTCAGCTCATGAAAGCTCTTATGTTTTCTGCTGTAAACAGTCAGTAATGGGTTGGTCTTTTCCACCAAGTCTGCTGCTGCACACTTGTATAGGAAATGATGTGTTTCTGGGTTCCAGCAACAGCAGTTTGTTTAGAATAAATAATAAGCATAATACTAGTTAGCAAGGGAACCTTACACAAAATCGTCAACTGTTAACTTTATTAACAGAAAATCAGAGGGAAAAGACGTCACAGCATTGGACATAACTTTTGTTGGCTGAGTGCAGTGCAAAGATGGCACCAGAGATGTGTGTGCACTCACTAAGCATGCAGCAAAGGGGAAGAAGTAGAGGAGGATTTCTAGCATGTTCCTCTGCACCAAGACATTAGAGTCTTGCAGAGTCAGACACACCGCCTTCACCTGGGGACACACAGAGGCAGACTTTGTTTGCACAGCTGAAAGGAGAGTACCCTATATTAACATAATGATGAAGAATAAACCCAAGCATGTGATGTAAAAATGTTCCCACGGTGCAACTGTCTTCATATTCTTGACAGGAACAAACACAGATACTCACCACCAGGCGATGGTCGTAGCCGAGCATGTGTGTTTGCCGGCGTGGTGACACCGTGCGGTCAAAGTGGTTGACTATAAAGAGAGTAGCGGGCAATCGCACTTGGGGACTGACCAGCATGCTGCCCCACAGGGCCCCGTAGAAGACCTGCTGGCCCACCAGCAGTGACAGCCTCAGCAGCAGAGCATCAGTCCTGGACAGAGGGAGGACAAGATGGGGCAGGAATTTGACTTGAAGGCAACACCAAGTCTACTTATTTATAATTAGTGGCAGCAGGATGGCCTGGTGGTTACTGAGGCCGTACACCAGCTGGGGTCGTTTCCAAATCTGCTCAACCATCCTTAAATAAAAACTTTAACTCCAACCATGCTCTTATCTTTCCCATCCCATTCTCCGAGACCAAATGATTCTAGACTAAATGATTCCAGCCAAAACCATTGGTTAATGGCTTAACTTTAGCGCTACTTCGAGCATGTACAGCCTGCCTCTGTGCAGCTGTCCCATTTATTCCTATTGTGCCAACTACCATGTCAAAAATCACTCCCAAAAATCACCAAACTAGTAACTTCAACTAGTTGTTATGCTGGGCTGTTACTAAAAATAATGAAATAAAAATTATCTTCAGTTTTTTATTTTTGATGTTATCTTGCTTGTTGCTTTTGCACTTTCTTTCACTCTTTTCTGGACAGCTGAGAGACAGCTGTGACTGCCTGTCTATGCACAGTGCTGGATAAAATAGTGCAAAATTAAATAGTGCAACTTGTCAGGTTATAGATATTACTTGGTTGTGAAAAAATACTCAAACTTAAGAAAAAAGAAATATTGTTTGTCACGTGTCAGTCTTTCCCTGAGATGTCTGTGTTATGTTCCTCTGTAAACTCCCATAGAAACAGAGACAGAGAAAGAGTGTACCTGTCGTTGACCTCCAGGCCCTCCTCCAGGCCTGGCAGCAGTCCTGTTATGAAGGCCTGGAGGCTGGGCAGTAAAGCCCTCTGCAGGGGGAGGTAGTAACGCTCGTACAGCGCCAGCAGGACAGGCTTGACTGCCATTGCTGCATGGCCCAACAGCGGGAACAATCCTGAGCTAAAAGTAGGCACATGCAATAAGACACACATTAGTAAATTCATTAATAGCACACATAACCAACCCAACACAAACACTTCCCCCTAGATTCAATTCCCAAGCCTGTTCCCTCACCTGTAAATGAAGAGATCCTTGGCCAGCCATTTTGTTCCAATTATTTTGAAGATGACCTCATAGGTCTCCAAAGCCTTGAGATGCACTCCACTGGGGAGGGCTGGGTGCAGACACTGGGCTAGACGCTTCCCTATGATCAGCCTCTTGGGCAGGAGGGAGTAGCGAAGGTTGCTCTGCAGGGCCTGGCAGAGAGAGAGAGACAGTGGAAAGACACAAAGAGAGAGACAGAAACAAAAAAAACCCACTAATTTACTGAGGTGAACCATTAGCCAGAGTCATCCAGTGAAACAAAAACATCAAAAAACACACACCGGAGAGGCAGAACTGTTTGCATATCATTTGTCTCACAGTTTTATGTTAAACAGATGAAAATATTCTCTATCTCTCCCTCACATTCTCTATGTATGAACTTCCAGCACATATTCTAGTCCATCAGCACACAGACACTCCAAAGTAAACACCCCTTCTACCTGGGACACTTTTATTGGCCAAAGTCCACTCTGGACGGATGATTTGAGCACTAAACTGATGCTGGGTAATAGGATGAAGCCTATTACACAGAAAGTGCCATTGACTGAATGTGCATCGATATTGTCTAACATTACTGCAGAGAGCTGAGATATATAAATCAACCCTGAGGTTAGCACACTCAAACCATAAACCAAAAGAAAGGCAACACATAAATGCAAACCCCAATTCAAATAAAACACTGGATCACATATATGGTAACATAAGAGTTACTTAACATGTTTTTCTGGATTGTTTCTTCATGTGTTGAGTCACGTTCACAATTAAGAGGGAAAGTGGATTTGGCAATTTCCAATTTAAATCTGAATAAAGTAATTAGCAGATGTTTCTGTAGCATCACGTTGTCCATATTCACTGTACCTTATTGAGCTTGCCCAGGGAGGAGATGAGATCAGCCCACTCACTGGAGGACTCAAAGTTTCGCAGTGCCTTCTCGATGACCGCCGCATAATTACGGTAACGATAGTCATTCTGCAGTTCGAGCTCCTCAGGATCCATGATGCATCAGTCTCACCCCAGCATGTTTAGCACTATGAATCTAGAGAGGAGCGTAGGCACAGATCTTAGTTGAGAGTTGAAATAACTTTTGGATTTGAGGCAGAGGGATTTATCAGACTCGCAGGAAGAGTCAACTCCCCTACAATATCTGTGTGTCTGTAACTGGTTAATCCTTTTGCCTCTGAGGCTTGTTTCTAGCAAACAAAATTAGGCAATTAGCTGTGTTCACTGACAGGCACAAACCCATGGGCGATGGTGACAAATGCTCTCATTCATGGCTAGATAAGTGCTTGTCTGACTGACTTGCCTCTCTCTGAGGAGGGAGGAGTCTTTCAAACACAGACACACAAACTGCAAGCACTAGCATGTGGGGAAAAAAAACAAGTTTGGGGCAAGCTACCCTAACACAAACATACACGGGGAAATGGCTCTAATATTCTAATATTCAAAGAATGAAATCTTTTAAGTCTTGGAGAATTTAAATACACTAGGCTATCGCATGAGGCATATAATCCTAACGGGCATAAACACCACTTAACAGCCTCAGTAAAATTAGTAAAAAACGTAATGACAAAACTGCAGAAACATGAAAAATCCGACTGCTGAATATGTAAACTAGAAACAATAGCTGCCTTGCTTTCCTGCACATGGCAACGGCTGTGCCAGAGAGATGGGCGGGGGAGTGGGAAGGCAGGATTAGAGCAGCACAGACATCTGGGCATCTGGACTCCCTGTGGCTGAGCCGAGGGGCTTTAGCACCATCGTGGGCAAGCCCTGCAACACATGCTCAGGGCAAAGCTGTAGACAGTGGACTTTCAGCACAACAACAGAAAAGCCACTGAAAAATGTCTGTTCAAGGAAATGAGAGAAGGTATAATGGAGCTGGGGGCGGGCTTAGCTGTTTGTCTGGAACAGGGTGAGAAGGAGAAAGAAGAGGAGAAACGGGAGAAGAGGGTATGTGGAGGGATAACTTTTCTGATGAGCAAGCAATGAGGAGGGGGCCTAAGTGATGAAGTTAAATGACTTCTCTCCTCCTCCCCCTGACTGTGCACTGCACACTGCCAGAGACTTAAACCAGTAAATCACTGGGCAGTGCATGCACTAATTACAATTTAATGCCTTGTCAAAGACACGCATACTTACACAAACTATACCTGCTGATGAATTACCCTGATCACAGTTTCTCTGTTTGCCACTGAGAGTGCTTCTGAGGAAAGAGGAACCAATTTGCATGGTAATGTATTGCTCAAAAATATGCAGTCCTACTTTGCTGATCAACAGTACGTAGGTAACAGCATTTTTTCCCCCTCGTTTGTTCTCTACTGAGAAGATAATTCAGGAAGTGCACCTAACAAGTCACTGATGAAGCAATAAGAGGAACCAAGCCATATGTCAGGCGCACTATTCAAAGCTAATTCAACCAAAAATGGTAGTCAACAAATTATGAGAATACATCTTCACTTCCTGTTAATGTGTGCGTGTGTGTGTGTGTGTGTGTGTGTGTGAGAGAGAGAGAGAGAGTGAGAGAGAGAGAGAGAGGGGGAGGGGGAGAGAGAGA